>JAGDQP010061429.1:0-12043 GCA_022664845.1 Lepisma saccharinum
CCTTTTGGTTCGTCTTGTCTCGTAGAATATTGCAACATATCATTCCACCCAAAGTAAAATGTAGGATGTTAGACCATGCTGATCAAGATACAACAAAGTTATTACTTAGACTACACAAGACAAGGATGTGCCACGGTGGCTTAGTTTTAGGGCACTCGCTTCTGTTGTGTGTGGTGGTCGGTTCTATCCCGGTTAGTGCCATATGGGTTTCGTGGTGAACAAACATTGAATGTGTGTATTATCTCTGGGTACTACCCTATCCCTACACTTTCTTCATTTCACTAATTCTCTCATCATCATCCATTCGACCTGAGCCAAAGTGGCCTAAATGCTTTAAAATAAGTTCAAATAAAAACAGTTTAGTTGTTTTCAAATTTCTAAATAATATCGAATTTACTTAACGCGTCTGTTAAATTTATGTCTTTCATCCGAAGTAGTTACAGACGTTGAACAAGGAGGTTGATCATCCGGTTTCTGCACATATTGTGCATCACTCGAAAAGACACTCGAATCTTCTTACTCATCAATTGGCAATGCTCCACTATGCTTTATTTTTGTTGTTGTTCGACACCAGTGATGCCAGTTTTCTAAATCGAATTTTCCCATCAGACTTGTGTTGCCCAGATCTTTCCAACGACACTCCTACCGCTTTCTTAGCCCTGGTAGTTCTAAAGTTGCAGATCGCCCTCAAAACTAGGATTTATAACTGCAAATTGGATGAGTGATACGAGCTTGATACGAGATTGAACTTGTCTTGCCGAGACATTTCCAACAACACCTCAACCAGTTTCCTACCCTAGTAGTTTTGAAGTTGAAATTCTCCCCCGAAATTCAAGAACCGCCTCTACAATCTTAATGAATGATACAGGTTTGAACTCGTGGTGGCGAGAGCTAACCTGATATTCATGTGGGTTGGGGCGCTAAGTCAAAATACGAATGTTCCGGTTTCAAATTCCGACTGGGCATGGATGTTTTTTGGGGATTTTATAGACTTAACAGCTAGTGAACTCGAGACAGGTCGAAGTAATTAGTTACTAGGTAGTCCAAATATACAAAATTTACGTTTTTCGTGTTGGCTAGACCTTTCTAACGAAACCTCAACCCTAGTGGTTCCAAAGTTAAAAATTACCCTCCGAAACTCGGGATCCGCACCGGAAACTGAATGAATTATACGGGTTTCAACTAGTGTTGCCGAGACCTTTTAAGGGACACCTTAATCACCTTTCTCCCTCTAGTAGTTTCTGAGTTTATAGTTGTCGACAGACGGATAGACAGGGAGACGGTTTGAGCGGGTGCAAAAGGCTTCACAGCATAAGCTGCTGATGCGTAAATTAAAGTGAAAAAATACTTATGAAAACGTTTCACAGCTAGTCAATACTTGTGAAAAAATATTTGTGGAAACTATTTACAGATACATAAAACGTTTTCTTGTCTTTTATTTTTCAAGTTATTGCTATGTCATCAATTTTCGAACAGTGTTGTCATCTTGAGTAAATTGCTCCTTCATGCGTGCGTATGCTCGATGGGACCCATCTTGCATTGCATTTCTAATTATGTAATCGCTCTATTTTTCAATAAATGTAATAATTACCAAAACTACTTTTATGAATTGGGTTAGCAACACTGATAATTGAGATGCTTATGGACTGGAATATCTACAGTATTTTGCTATTGTGTGGAATAATGTTAATACCATTTTCGATGCGGAAATATCTAATGATATAAAGGAAAATTGAGAAATTGGATTTTGATGTAAGTTGGTGACACGGAAAACTGAAATGCTTAAGAACGATGACACCAGAGTTGTTTTTTATTGTGTTGAATATTGTTTATACCGAATCTCATGCGAATACATTAAAATGTACAGAACCTATTTTAAAAATCAAATTTTAAGGGTCAGTTCTACAATCGGCCGCTAAACATCTAGTCAGCGCTAAGTTGAGGCCAACTCACATTTTGCGTACTTTCGTTGGCCAAAATCAGACTTGGCTTCAACTTAGCTCTGACTAGAAGTTTAGCGGTCGATTGAAGAACTGACCCTAAATCAATTTCGTAACCCTGATAAGGTTAATTGAATTGTATGGACGGTAACAGCACTATGGCTTACACCCTTCGCGTTGGTAGCCCTGACAACCGGGGTAAGTGGGCTTGGGGATAGCCACAGTATTTTGCTATTGTGTCTAATAATATTTACGCAAAGTTTTGTGCAACTACTTCTAAGTAATGGAACAAGTTTGAAAAATTTAATTTTATGAATAATGGGTTGGTAACACTGACAATTGTAGTACATGGGGACGGGAAACGGGGAAGTAGTTTCATTGTGGCGAACATTATATATATATATATATATATATATATATATATTGCTGTAGATGGGTCCAACGTATCAAGGAAACAATCACATCGCTAAATCTTTCTGCCTGTCCTTTTCAGCCTTTCAGCCTACGCACCATACAGCCACGTCTGAAAACCACCTTGATGTAGTCCTTGTCTCGAAAATGAACAGAGGTTCTTCAATTTGGACAGTTCCCTGTTCCTGGGATTTCCAGGCACGACCTTATATTCCTAAAGTATTCTATAAAGTTACCGAAGTTTAAACCGAAAATTATATCATATAGAGAATTAAGTAAGATTAAGAATAATTATTTTCTAGCGGATGCTGTTTCTATGCCATGGCACTTAACAAATTTATTCCCACCAGTCGATGCTCAACTTTCCTTCCTTAACTCGTTAATTCTTCAACTATATAACGTACACGCCCCCATTAAAAGAAAACGTATCTCGTTCCCCTGCCTCATGGATCAACAACGAGTTACTAAACCTAGTGGCCAGCAGTGATGGAGCGTACAGAAAATCTCGTAGGGACCTAAAACTCAACTTCTCTGGATCCGGAGAGTGTTTTGAAGCGTATAGGGTCCTTCAAAACCGTTACACTCAATCTGTACGTAAAGTCAAACTAAAATTTGCTTGTGACAAAATGATAAAAGAAAACCAAGGCCAATTGTGGAAAAGGCTAAAACTTCTCGGGAGGTAAAAACATTCTGCAAATGATACGCTTATGCATTGCACCTGACACTCTTAATGAGCATTTTTGTAATATAACCCCCCCAACAAAACAGAAAAATTGACTGCTAAATGGCAATGCATCCTGCCCTAAGATCCAAACTTCCTTCTCCATTAGAAGTGTAAGCCCGCAGATAATTGAAAATGCTATCAATAAAATAATATCCTCAGCCACAGGGACAGATGAAATATCCCTGGAGTTAATTCGAAAAATATTACAATATGTTCTTGACCCAATTACCAACTTATTTAACTTATCAATTACCACAAGCACTTCTCCCACGTTGTGGAAAATAGCTCGAGTTCTACCTCTCCACAAAGCAAAAGTCATATGCAGTGCTGACGACTTTCGACCTATTAGTAGTTTACCAGTCCTTTCAAACGCTCTAGAAAACATTGTAAGTGATCAGATTCGCTCTTACTTAGAATTTAATAGTCTTCTAAACCCCTTCAAATCAACTTTCCGGAAAGGTTGTAGCACTGCCACTGCTCTGGTTCATATAACAGATGGATGACATTTGTTATGCTCTTGACAATAGGAAATTAACAATACTCGCAGTCGTTGATTACAGTAAAGCTTTCCAATCTATTCCAAGCACAATATTCTTTTTCTCAAACTATCAACAATTTTCAGTTTTGTGCCTGTGTGTGTGAATTTGCATATTGAAGACTCTTAATTTGCCAGGAGGCACTGACGCGTGAACGTCTACGAGGTCGAACAAAGGCAAGCAAACAAATGACCCTCATCACTTAGACTCAATTTTGAAAGCTCCTGTCAGTTTGACAAGTTCAAAGATGGCGCCGCCGGACCGGTGGGAGTAAGCTTATTTGCGATGGTGTGTGTGAGTGCGTTTGCGCATGTCCGTTCGAACGGTTAAAGTGTGTTGGTGGTGGAGTGGGGTTTTCAGTTGCCATGGCCAGCTCAAACATGGACAATGCTATTCCAACCGTTACTAGTACGATCGTGCCTGGTGATAAGTCCTCAGCGCCGTGTAAGTGTTCGTCACGTTGGGTGGATGAACCGTGTATATTGGTCAGTGTTAATAAGTACGACTTTTCCCGTTGTATCCTGTGTATAGGGTGTTATACAAACCAACCAAGACAATGGGATCGCGTCTGTGCAGGCCACCATGGTGGATACTTATTTCCCGACGTTATGCCGGAGGAGTTTGCTACAGTGTTTGCTGCACGTACGAAGGCAATCTTACGTGAATCGGTCACAGTGGATGGTTTGTGTGCAACATATGTGAAGTTCCATGAATCTGCTCCAGCAGCATTAAAGTAAAAGTTTGACTGAGGTCTTCAAAGTATGTTGAAACTGAAGCGTGGTGCATTGGTGGATATGCTGCTAGCCAAGGACATGGAAGCCCCTTTCAAACCCTAGTGAGACAAGTGTTTACACCCTAGAAAGTAGTGGGACGGTGTATGCATCATTAGTGGACCATACTAGTATGTAGTGGGCCTCTTGGTAATCTTCTGTTCTCGTATGGTGCAGTGCACGAGTTGTGAAGGTGACTATATTGTGAAGAAATGTGTGTTCAACACCATACGCCCGTACTTACAAAACAATACCATTCCGTATACCGAGTGCAATTTACGTAAAATGCATAACTGCATGTACGTGTGGAACACGGTAACTGTGATTGCCAGCATGTGGACAGTTATATGAACGATCCTGAACTGTTTGCTGATTATTATTCCATATATGTTGCACAGGGTCATAACCATATCGTAAAGATACCTGTATTAAATGTGGTTCATCAGTTTTATCAAGGATCCAGATTGCATTGCTCAATTGATCCCTTTAGTTCTTCACCAGCAGAACCCAACGGGTTCGCCTGTATTATGCGCAAAGCAGTACATTATTGATTTTCAACGTTTTAAGATTTCACACCAAGAGTACATTATTCGTGAATTTTGTTTATTTACGTGTGATGTGACACTGATATTTCACTACCTGTTGAAATTACAATGTGAAAGTTCCAATTTAGCCGAAAGGTACCAACGCCAGGTAGGTAGGCTAGCCAATAGGTTGCACGGATTAGAGTGGTATATCTCCAATTGATATAGTGTATCCCGTATCCGCCATCTTGTTGAACAATGTTGCGAGATGGGATCCTTCTTTACTGTAAGGGTCATGAAAAGATGGTTGTTTTACGTAAGATTTTCCAGATGGAGACTGTTACAAACCTTGACGAGCAAGCACGTCTTGCGTTGCGATCATTACGGTTTAAAGTTGATATTAAGAATTGTACGTATCATCAACCAGTGCAAGAGTATGCATGGGCACTGCGAACTTGCATACAGTTATAGTGTTGAATGAAGTTACAAACGGCAAAAGTGGTGGATGGCATATCCACATTACAAATGTAAACCTAGTACCAATAAATATAAACGACCCAGGATCGGAAAGTGCTTGTTATTTCTTGAAATGAACCCCAAAACACAAAAGGATTAGAGGTAAAAACAAAATTTATTACAATAAACTACGCTACTGCATATGGTCTTACAACTAAACTACTCTACTACATAGATGTTACAATATACGACATTTTGCTTGTTTTACAGTTTACGTTTTGGTTGCTTTTTTATTCCTCTGAAGCACTGTCGTACAAGCTGATCATTTCATGCTGGGAGGGTGGATGACAATCTAGATTCTATATTTACATTACGTACTTTAAAGTATAGGTATACAATACAAAACATACCACATAGCAAGGAATCATCAGCTTGGTAGTGAATGGTATCGACATGGAAGACATTACAATTGCGCTGGAGGAAATGGACAAGTGGTGTTGTTGGGGGTCGTGCAAGGGAATCAAAGTAAAACCTCGACGTTGCTTATTTATATAGACATTGATTCAATGTGTACCTTCACGATACGACGGACTCAGGTTTACGATTAATGCAACAGGTGGTTGTACGATTGCAGGTATTGTGTCCAGTGCATAAATGCCAATTACTATGGATGCTGTACGGTAATCGTGTAAAACCACGCCTTGAAAGTCATCATTCCACATAGTCACGTGGATGTACACTCATGATCATGCACGGTGAGTACACTAGAGCTTGGAATAATGGAGAGGAGATATATACGCATGGCGGATCGTGGGAGACACATCGCGCTAGATCATGGTACTGTAAGTATTTGACATAACTCTGGTCTTCGTACAGTGCGCAGCGAAATGTTAGATGGTAATGTGCACAATGATTTGGAGGGAACAACTGTTGCATAACTTTGGGACTCTGGACGTCCTCGAGGTTAACAATGGTCCGTCTAAGTAACTGCTGTAAATAACTTTGACGGGGCTGGCCGTGAGTATACAGAGTATCGATGGATTTCGTATACTTGATAAGGATACGTTCTAATTCACTGTACGGAACATCACCATCCGCCCAGTCAATGCCAAATACATGTGTCTATAGGAAATCATTATCCAACTGAATGGTTAGCGGGAGTTCACTGGGATCAAAGGAAGCTTGGAACATCCAATTTTGCATGGTATTAGCATCGCGATTAACAATAGCTATTTCCTTGACGGTGTAATCCTCACCCCCTGTTTGATGAAAGGCGGAGAAATTAATTAGCGCACGCATGTTGTCGCCTACTAACTACTGAAAAAAGGCACCTGTTTACACAACCTTTTATAATTTGCTGGCACTTTACAGAGTATTATCAGTGTAAGTATTACGGTGCCTGTGGATTTGGATCAGGGAATCAAATTGTGCATAGACAACACAGGTGATAGATTGCGCTAAACGTTCAGTGAAACAAATTTTAATACAACAGGATAATCCTTAACGACATCCCATGTAGTGTCGTCCAAAAGGCTTGGTGAAAGTATAAACGCATACAGCGTATAGCCATTAAGATAATCGTGGTAAGTAATGGTATGTCCTCCATTCTGATAAAATATGCCAGTACCGGAAACAAGGTATGGTGAAAACACGGTAAGAACAAATTGTTTGCAGTCTGGTGTTAAAGATGTAGGAAGATAGGATTTAGAACCTACTTGCACCTGTAAATGGTTTAGATGAAAGTGTTGGAATTGGAAGGGATTCTCATTGTATTGACCGTTGAATACAGTATTTGCGATGAACCCATCACAAGATATTTGGATACATTTCCTAAAAATAGACTAATGAGCGTGTACGTTGATACGTCTTGAAGGATGGTATGGACACGAGTTTCAACACGTGTCAATGGAAGTTCAGCTGTGTTCTTAAGCATATAACTATTCAACTGAAGAGACAATTTTGCTGATATATCCATAATACGGACATACTGTATGACTTCATCCAATTGAACTCTATAATTAAAATTGGCAGTACTCACTAAACTACTTTACTGCGATGTAGTTTGACTCCAAGTGATACTTTATTAAGTAGTATACGGTCAATACTGGCAATATCCGTATACAGTCGACCAATCATTTCAATCTGAGCGCTCCCAGTAACAGGCTGTACGTTGTTGGAAACCTGTATTAGCATTACCTAACGTATTAAATTGCCCTGCGGTATCCGTCTAAAGTGTAGTGTATGCTTGACGTTCCAAATTGAAATGGCATCTTTTAGCCACGTTCATCTTTTAAGTCTACACGGAGTGTAACGAAATATTTCTTTTCCACCTTTACGTAATGCGGACGATTATACGTATACGACTGGATTTCTCCGTACTGGTTCGTGTGCACACTAATTTTACATATCTTCCCCATATAAGGCTCCATTATGACGATATCAGACATACGTTGATTTCGGATGATATATTAACATTAAGATTACAATGCTATGGTGCAGCAATGGTGGCGATGATTAGTCGTTTACGACGACTATGCGGAAAATAGTGTATGCTGTGATTATCCAAGTTTGGACCCTGACTAAACCCAAGGAGATTTGTAGTTCTGGTGTCATAGCAACGACGGAATGCCATTTAGGATATCGTCTATGTTTAATGAATACCCGATTCCCTAGTGCAACATACGCGGATCATCGACAGAATTTTCAATATTCGCTTCCGAAATGCGTGGATCATCACCGACATTGTCCAGGTCATGTTCATCGGAGGTTCCTTGTTCCTCTTCTAGATATTTGTTCATTACGGTGACCTTTACTAGCTCTGCAAGTGCTACGCTTAACCGTTCGTTTTCATCCTTCTTTTCCTTTGCCTCTTCAAATGCCTGTTCCCGCTCCTATGCCTTTAGTGTTTGTGGAATACTTTCCAGCAGCGTAGGCACGGAATCATAGTACCCGATGGAAATTTAATATTATATTCCTTTTTCTTTCTTCCTTCCGTCTGAATAATGATTTCCTCTTCATGAGGAAGATTATAGAAACTCCACGGGATAAGCCAACCACCCAATCTCCGGTGAGATGTATGGGTTGTATGTGTTTGGTTGTATACATTGCTGTGGTACTATTATTAAATACATGTACACCAGCATTGGACGGTAAGGTTACATAGAACTCGTCCGCTTGTGTGGATAACGTCATGTTGCTGACTGAACGGTTTGCCGACGTTCCTAGCTATTCATACTTGATGGATAACCTAACCACCTCACATAGCTCCACCCGTTTCTGCATTTTAACACTTTTTCGATAAGGTACGTTATTTGCTTTCCTACAAGCACCTCTTGCAGTTACTGGATTAGAACCTACCATTGATGGGATCACCGTTGCATTCCTTCATTTTATATGCTACCATTGTACTTCTATTGCATTTATCTACATTAAAGATTTCACGCGACCATTTGGGTACGTATCCCTTTTGGAGTTTATGTTTATATTTGCTTACGCGTATATACTCACCCGTCTGTATCTTACGCATTGGTTTACGTTTTTGTTTGTTACCGTAGAGTGTGTGACATACTTGATTCACATTGGAACCATTCAAGTCACTCGGTGCCATTTTAATTGTTGAATGTGTTGTGTGATTATAACTATGTACGAGTTCGTCCTGTACGTCAATGTACCGATATGTATTTTTCGCTGTAAAGTACCTCTAGATTTTTTTCTTCAGTGAACGGATAAAACGTTCGACAAAGGAAACTTTCATTTCAGAATGTACACTATAGTGATTCACCTCATACCTTTGAAATACGCATTTCACGTGCCTTGGTCCTAACTACACTCTTAATGCCATTACTTTAATGCATTGTACTAATCTTTGCTAGGACCCTCCGCATCAAGCACTGCAGTGTGGGATTGGATCCTCATAGTTCTGGTTTTCGACTAAATGGGAATTCACCTTTCCGGAGATTGGTATCTAATCCTAGAGTTTTCGTTAATCCTAAAGTATAACACCCATGTATGCATAGGTATACTGAAAGACAACTCGATTGCGCAGCGTCATTTGAAGCATTTTGTTGTCTCGGGCAATCATACGAACATCATTACCCAGTCCTTGCTCCTCTGTTGCTGTGCGTGCCGACAGTATATCGTAACGGGACGCATTGTGGGCTAGGCAGACGGTACGTCAAGACTGCTCTACATACCCACCCATGGTGTTAAGACAAAAATTCCTATTATCCCCACTGACCATGCATGACGCACCAGTATCTTTGTGTTTACATTTAGCATATCTAAGGGACGCGCATACGCGTTTGATTTCGCGTCTGTGACACTCCTTCGCATCTGCAGCAAGAAGTAGAGTCTCAGCATCATAGATATATAAATATTTATCTTAACGTTCTAGATCCTTGGTTTTAATGATGCACAGGTGCTGTGGGAGTATGTGCTTCTGCCACAGTTTACAAAAATACTATCCACATTTGTGCGGGATGTTTCGTTGTCGGCGCATATCCGTAGGTCCACAGCAGTCGGGGCAATCCTTAATCCTGTCACATTGAGCCCTACAGTTTAGAGCTTTTTGTGGTTTATTATGCAGTCCATTGACAGAAATGTTCTTTGGCAATCCGTACATTTAAAACGTTCTTTATCTTCGTCCTTGATGGTGTGGCACGCTTTGCAAAACGAGCACGTGTAATTGCATTTATGTTGCATACGATCCTTATATCCCCGAAGGCACATGTCGGAGTACCCCTTAAGACGTAGGTATGACGTTTTAAACGTGATCTTATTCTAGTGCCAATACCCGGTGGCCTCGTCCTTCGCGTACTGAATGTACAGCGAAGTTTTCGCGGGACACCTAGAAAAGAACATTTTTGCTTCTCTTGTGTCCGAGTTCCTCTCATATACTACAATTCTGTACTACGGAACCCAAGTGTTGTTGTGTCGCGACCAAGCGGGAGGCGTTTTGCTTTCTTCTTTCTTCTTGTTGAGAGCGACAAGCAATTTGAAGAGATTCCAAGAAATTTGACTGTTTTTCCTGGAATAAAGTATTTTCTAGAAGTGATTTGAAATTTAAAGGAGTTTCGTGGGATCTTGTGACGTTTTAAAAGCTTGATAGCTACCAATACTTAGTTTTGGTCTGAAATCAGAAGTTCAATTTTTTAGATTGAAGTATATTCTTTATTTGCTTATATAGGTTTTATAAATTTGGAGCTTGTGAGCTAGAAGTAAGATATTTGGGCTTTTTAAAATAGTTTCTATCTTTGAATAGTTTGTATTAGCAGTTCAGGATGATGTTTAGGTCAGGAGTTTTGCCTTTTGAGTGTATATTCTAGATGAACGAATTTTGGTGTGGGTTGGAATTTAGGAAAGGTAAAATTATAGGCCAGGCGAAAGTCACCGTGGCTTCTGAGAAGGTGACTTATGAACTGCAGACAGGCTTCGGTGGTGATGATGACGGTGTTACTACGTTTCGTTGGGAGAGCTGCACCTCTACAGCTCTGGTGGAGATGTTTCGGAGAAGCCTTTGACAACCGGCGACAGAGTACTTCGGAGGGACCAGACACGGTTACCAGGTTTCTTTAGTTAAGAGTAGTTGAGGAATTTTTGCTCTTCTGTAGGAATTACCAAGATAGGTTTTTAGGGAAGGTAGAAGGATTCGTCCGAGGATTCGGGTGATACAGGAGACCATTCACAGCGCCAAACAGAAGGAATCGCTTTTATGGTTGAGAGAGATGGGATACGCTTCACAGCGCGAAACAGAAGGAATCGTTCGTATTAAGGTGAGGAGTGTCTGGTGAGGACTGGTCTCTGAACTCTCTGGTCTCAGAGTCCATCTTTTATACTCCATCTTTCCCGTAGTTTACGAGATTCTCGGAGAAGAACGAGAACTCTCCAAGGCGGAGTTAAATTGTCCCTGTTTCTTCGATTATCCAATAATTTGGCAACTAGGCGGATACCATTCTTAATCGTGAAGATTTGATAGGTAGTGACGTCATAGAGACAGTCCTTAGTCAGCTGGACGTAAGTCTCAGCACGTTCCATTTTGCCGAAGGGTTCGATGTAGCTGAGTCTGTAGTGGGGATAATAGCTCTTCTCGTGACTTGCGCATGCGTACTTACTTATGGTTCGTTACTGCAAGGAGAGGAAAAACTAGAAAACTCACACTCCAGATGAGTCAACTTGTGGTCATTGGCGAATCCGTAAAGTGTAGTGGGGAATGATTGTCCTCTTCTTGGAGGTCTCTTCCATTGGCCTGAATTTGCCTTAGGCAGGAGAAGGAAAAGTTTTTGTTCGTGGGAAAATAGGACAGGTGTTTGGGTAGTTACGTAGTGTGCATACTTATTAGGTTTAATAGCCCTATCCTTACTTGTAGCTTTGACAATTTTAGGACATGTCAGAAATACACAAAGAACACAATATATATAATTGCACTATATCAAGTTAATCTTACTTTCTAAAATTGGTTACAGTCAAAAGAACAAAACATGGTCGAAAAGAAAGAGAACAGAATACAAGTTTTTGTAAAACAAACACTTGGAAAATTACGAACGTGGTATCTGTTACATCTTACACAAAAGGTCTTGTTCGGATACCATACAGAAACACACGGAGTTAGGGGACACAAATCAAGAAGGATAGCTGGACATGTTTTTGAAGTAGGTGGTAGCATACAAATCACCCTTTTACTTCT
>JAGDQP010061430.1:0-12043 GCA_022664845.1 Lepisma saccharinum
CGTTTTCTATCAGCTGCTGGATGGCCTCCCACTTTCCATATATCTCGGTCTGTTGCTATCCTCATCCATGTAGCTCCTGGAAAACGCTTGATTTCATCTACCAATCTTACATTTGGACATCGTCTCGGTCGTTTCTTTTCTTTAGGAATCCAATGTAGTACATTTGTCGTCCACTTTCCATCTGTTTGTACGCGAATCCATTCATTTGTCTTCCTGTCCCACCTGGTTATTCCTAACCTGCATCTCTCTATTGCTCTTTGTGTGACTCTCAATCTTTGAGTCGTTTGCGCAGTCAATGTCCAAGTTTCAAAGCCGTACATCATCACAGGTAAGACACATTGATTATAAACTTTACGCTTCATACACATTGGTAGTTTGCTTTTGAAAATAAAGTGTAGTCTTCCAAACGAACTCCACGCCATTTTACATCTTCTATTTATTTCATCAGACAACTTAGCATTCGATGTTTTGAGCTGGCCTAGGTAAACATACTCATCAACTATGCCTATTGTCTCTCCGCTAATCTGTATTTCCTTTTTGCAGCATGTTGATCGTATATGACCTTTGTTTTACTTAAATTCATTTGAAGGCCTATTTTCGAACTCTCATTATTCAGTTCTTCCATTCTGGTTTGTAGTTCTTCCGCATTTGAAGCAAACAGGACTATATCATCAGCGAACATTAGGTGATGAAGATATTCGCCATTAATTTTAATTCCAACTTCATCCCAGTTTAAATTCTGGAACACTCTCTCCAGGACCGCACCAAACAGTTTTGGGGAAATTGAATCTCCTTGATTCATCCCCTTTCCAAATTTAAATTTTTCACTTTCTTGTTGTAGTCTAATGACAGATGTGGCAGTCGAATAGATGTTTCGCAGTAGCTTGATGTATCCATTTTCGATACCTTGATGTTCAAGTGATTTAAGTACTGCTGACAAGGAGACCGAATCGAAAGCTTTTCGAAATCCATGAATCCCAAACATAGTGGAAGTTCATATTCATTAGTCCTTTCCATAACTTCATTCAATGTTTGTATGTGGTCCATTGTGCTAAATCCACGACGAAATCCGGCTTGTTCCCTTCCCTGGTTATAATAATAGTCCCGTTCAATACGATTCAAAATAACTTTGGTGAACATTTTGTATAGAACTGACAGTAAACTAATTAGTCTGGAGTTTTCCACGCGATATAATTTTGGTGTAAAAATGTCGAACGTGATGAAGATGGATCTTACATGAATTGCTTCGCCCTTCTCGTCCGTATTCTTTCTTTGCTTTTAATATGCTTCTGGGCGTCTTGTTGCAACCCGATTGAATCTTCGTCTATGATCTCTGGAACATTTTTTAATTACTGCTTTTCTTCTATTCATTTGCTTGTAATCTATGCTCTTTATGTTGCTTATTTTAACATTTACCAAGGTTTGCACATAAAAACAAAGTACTGCACAACCCGAGACCCCTTGTTTGCAAAATAAAAACATTACAATTCACCCACCGGGAACAGTAAATAATGGGAGACTAAAGAAGTTTTCACTTCTGTATTTTCATTTAGCTTAACACAGTGCTGAGCAAAACAGCAGCAGCCTGTTACATGTGTTTACATGTCAGAGATGAATTTTTAATTATTCCAAACTTAAATATAAATCGGACTTAGCCAAAGAGGAGTAACGGCCATAAAAATTCAAATACAAGTTCTTTTTTTACAATACAACATTTTTAATCTTGTGATTTTAAAACTGACAGATCTTTCTATTTCTCTCCTCCATTTAAAGAAATCATGTAAGCGCCTCAAGTAAAAAAAATATACACTCTAGAAAGTGATTTCATTTCAGCGACTTTGATTCATCAGGACTTTCTCTGCGCTACAAATTAACAAGGAGGCACGACAGCAGTTGAGCACAGGGATTGGGAATAGGACACGTGACCGGGCTTCTTATGTAACACGTACACTGTAGATACCACGGCCAAACCACCGCTTGGAAGCACTGTGGCCACTGCTTGTACTTTCGTACTAGATCTAGTACCTTTGATAATATTTTAGTGTTCTAGTACGTTTACGAATAAATTGAGTACTTTCCTACTCTTCTTTTCTCATAAATATATTTGGGAGAGGAAAAGAATATTATGAAAATTTAGCAATGTTGGAAAATTTAATTGTTCCTGGTAACTTTTTTTCTGCCTGGTGTTCCTCAGCAGTGGTGTATTGTATTTACAAGAGTGGAAGTGGTAGGCCCCCACACAGGTACCGTCCAGTCGCCTCCTCCAATGAGAAGTTGTTGTTTCACTCTTGACATTTCGTAGGGCTTAGGAAATGGGACAATAGTGCTTCTTTATGAATCGCGGCAAATGCTTTTGGGGAAAGTGGTACAGGGTTAGGGGGGAAGAACCATGTAGCACCATTTACAATCTTGAACGGCGAGATATCGCCGGCAAAAACAATACGAAGAAACCGCACGGCAGTTCCATCTATAGATGATCTGTCGGCACGGAAGAGAAGGGAAGTGCGGAAATATCTGAAAATACAATGCTTTATTTGTTTCCTTCCCTCGCAGAATTTCTCTGTCATCAAATATGTGCCGCCAACTTTCAGATCAGAAAAAATAAGTAGTCGTCTAAAGAGAAAGGCTTGTTAGTGAACTCTGAATGTCATGTCCTTTAATTTGTGAAAAGATGCCATATTTGTAAATTACTGGTTATTACGCAATAGCTATTTTCAACATTTACAAAAAAGCTCATCCGCGGGTCGTTGAACAAAGAGTTAGGCAAAATTAAATACCTTCATTTGAATTTTATCAATGGCCTTTTCGCATCGAAGGCTCACGTCGGGATAGGCCCGGGGAAAGGAAACGGGAAGCTGTTGGTCAGGGTTTAAGTTGAAGGTACCATCCTGACATTTGTCTGCTGTGACTGACGAAAACCCTTGGATCATAGGCCGCTGGGAAAAGAGAATATTAAAATACTGTAAGAAAACAATGGACGGAGTTCGCATTACGTTTGAGGTGAGGAGTTCCACGGATTGGGTGAGAGTGATGAAGTGTGGTAGACCCGTCTTGTAAAGTTTAAACTGTTCAGACCTTTAGATGATTGAGTCCGTTTTAGATTTAAATGGAAAGAAATGGTTTGAACGATCGATTTGTATAAGTTTGTTATATGGAATAAGCAGCTGATATAAATGATGTATGAAAATAATAATTAGTAAATAATAATAAATAAGCTGCCATCTATGAAAATAATAATTAAGATTATGTTTTAGCTCACTTGGAGATGAATTGCATAAGACCAGGATGGAGTACCGCAAACAGTTGTGTGACATTTAATAGGAAACGTTTTTATAGGTTCACGATATGGTTTCAGATGTGTTAAGATGAATCGGCCGTAGCTCAGTTAAAGAACAGTACTGAAGGATAATGACACGGAAAACATCAGCTGTACTCCACGGGATTGATTCTCTACAGTTAAATAGTTTGACTAGATGGTTTGAGATGATTTAATTGGAAATAGCCGTAGCTCAGTCGAAGAACAATGGCGGAATATAGCGATACTACACTACTTTACAACCTAATAGCGTTTTCCGCTATTTTACTTACTAGAAGAGAAATCTTGGGAACGTATTGTGTAATAAGAGGTAAGGTGTGTACTTGAGATTGATAATGTTAAGTATATACTAGGAAGAACAGAGTAGAATTCCATTTCTTCAGAAGATAGGATGATACAATCAGGCTGGTAATAGTTACAATTGTTTTAGTTTCAATTGAAAGCAGTTGTGAAATAACAGGGAAATGGCATTGAGCTGACAGAGAGATGAGTAGGAGACACACACAAACTGTTTCCCTTTGTTATTAAGTAACAGAAAACAAATATATTGTCGGAAACCATCAGAAAAAGACACTTTTGTACACATCAGACGGATAAGAAACGTTACATTATCGAAAAATGATCAGAAACAGGTCCATTGCAGGATATACCATTCCGCCTTATTTATATCAAGAACATAGGTAACTCTTTTCAACTGAATGTTGTTTAGAACACGAAAGAGCATGTCAACTGGGTAGCATCAGAAAATGGGAAACGTTTAATTAGCGTAATGCTGAGTGCTTGTTGAACTTTGTCATCAAATGATTGAATTAAAATGAGTTTGGAGAGATTTGGTGTGAATACGTTAAACATTTTTTAGTGAAAGGAAAAGTTATTTCTTTTAAATATTATAAAACGAGAATTTTTATTTTTGTAACGTTACGTCGCACATAGAAATCTTTGACTTAGGTTTTTGAATATAAAAGTTATAAAGCATTATTACCACTTTGGATCGAAATGAATTCAACGGTTTGTTATAGGATGAAATAAGTCACTGAGGTAATAATAGTAATTATGGAGACGAACTGATACCAACTTAAATGAATAAATATTGCACAGTTATATTTTAGAATAAAGATCAGTAAAATAACACAGTTATGACATCGGGGTTAGTCATCTTATGATCTGAGGTATTTCGAACTTGGATTCATTTAATAATTAAGACATTTGTTTGTGCTAGATAAAGTATTTGTTCACCATACAACAGTACAAGTTGTCACTGAATCCATGAGTGTCACTAAAAATGGGTAGCGCTGTGATCGCAAATGAATGAAATAAATACGTCATCATGGAACTTTTATGGTATTTGAGTTTTCCAGACCTGCTTTAAACATTTATCTTTTCTCTTATTTTATTGGATAAATTATACAACTGATTAGTCAGGAAATCCTACAAAGACGATGAACGACTGAACTTCAGGTACCAGTTGCAGGTACAATGGGAGTTCGTGAATATTCCAACTTACAAGTGAGTGTGTATTGTATGTTGTATACTATAAACTATTGGAATCCGAGATTAAAAAGATTAACTGATTACTCAAACTAAGAGGATACATTTTTTTTATAGAATGAAACAGTGAACTATAAACACTTAACACAACTCTTGCAAAGTTTTGAATTTTTAAAAAGTAGAACACATTTTCTTTTTGGACAATGTGCTGCAATAAAAATATGTTGATTTAATGAAACAGTGTTTCATAAAAATATTAAATATACACTTCCACTATCTAATTTTGAAAAATATCAATGTTAGGCGACATCTACGTCAGTGTTATGTCACATTTACGTCAGTGTGACGTCGAGTTTACGTAACAAATACTGTACATTACAGGATATATATCAGAATATTGTTATTAAAATTAAGAAAATAGAACTGTACAACTTGTTTGTTGAACATCACTGAAGTGTACAAACATTGCAATGGACTTGAATTCAAACACTGAAATGTTTGAACTGAACTACCCCGCTCGTTCATAGTTTTGTAATTTAACGTCGTTTGAACTCCCCATAGCGAAGACAAAGTTTGGCTCGCTTGCACTGTTTCGTACCGTGATGAAATCCTAATGGCAGGATAACTGGAATGATATTTTGTATGAGATAACGTCAACGTAAATATTCCATTGCACTTGCAGCTATGGTGGAGTTATAAAGAAAACATCGATGCCCGCCTGTTTTACCTTCAATGAGACTGGAAAACCAAATGGGTGAGAATGCGAACATCATTTTGGCAATACTGTAAAAGTTCATGCTGAAAATCAAATGTATTTTTACTTTTACATATTCTGCATGTCATATAGCAATGGCTTCTGCTTCTTTTTCCGACTTGCTCTCAATATCGTAGAGGTCTAATATAAGATAACAACCTACATAGCTCTGATTTTATGGCGTATTAAACAAATGAGGGAATTCTTCGTTCTTGAGAGATTCATCGAGGCCAAGAGTTTTACGTAAGTCAGCTTGTCGAACTCCCATAAACAGAGACGCGTCCCTAAATAGAATATTATTTACTGTAATTTCCGTAATTTGATTGCCCCGAAAAATTATTTCAGGTTATAATTGCTAATATTGTAATAATTCATGTGCAAAAATTGTCAAAACCATGTGCATTATGTGCAAGGGCTTCAACTTTCATAAACTTGGGAGTTACCTTCATCACATGTAATGAATGTCTGGATAGAAAAAATACAAAATCACGTTTCCCATCAACATAGCCGCTAACATTACTTCAATAACACTGACTATAAAAATCTTTGTATTGATAGCAACGGTGAATACACAAATTAATTATCATGATATTCTTGCTCTTTATCATTTTCATCTAGGCGCATAGTCTCGATGTCAAAGACAACATATAAGAAATTTTCTACCCTTTTCGGATTGGTTGGTTTGATGTAACAGACATGTGTCTCATCTACATAAGATGAACACAATTTACAGAAATGTTTATCACAAATATGTTTTAAATTTCTGTTACGCCAATCAAGTTTTACACAACATTCAGAACACAATTGCGCATGATGAAATATAGATTCACGTTTTGCTTTTGTTGTTTTCAAAACATGTCTGATTTACAAATGTACGATTAAACTTGTCACAATGAAGTTTATATTTGTCATTACTTTCTGCATTAGAATGATATTCTCACATTGGCTACAAATATTTTGACACTTATGATATCGACGTTCTGAATATGGATTCAGACAATAATCACAATAGCCTCCACTCCCAAAAATCCAGTAATTGTTTTAATAACATCATAGTAGTTATTTTCAAACACCAAAACGATTCTTTGCTGTTGGACTGACATACTTTTTCTCATACTGTCGTGGTTTTGAGATACGACCGTGAACAATATTTTGATTTCCAATTAATTTCCAAAATACATTTGAAAGTTGTCTACATCGTCTAAGCTACCACCATTGTTCCGACGTATATCTACCTCAAGATAATAACACAACTCAGCTGCATTGGCTCACCATTTTTCAGTATGTGTTTTTATATTCAGCCCTATATATTTTGTATTATATGTGGATGATATTTTGCCCTATCCAAGTCTTCATTTACCCGTATTTTCCCTAATAGTAATGTTCGTGAAGGACAGTAAGGAACTGGATCAACAGTAATAATATATTTTTTAGATATTATTCAAATGACAAATAATTTTCATTAGCACGTTGCCCTTGCCTTCGATTATGTTCTGTAATATCCACTTTATTTGTGAAATCTTCACCTAATAAGAATTTCTCATTTGAAATTTGTACATTTTCAGTCTTTTGCAAAATACCTTCTACAGTAATATGTCCTCGTAATTGAAATGGAATGTATAACGGCTTTTGACAGTTTGAACTGTCAATACTGAAATCGACTTCAGATGCCGGTTCGACATCCTGAAGTAAATCTTCCATTGCAAACCCAGAAATTCGTTGCATACTCTTCAGGATCCCGAATTGAAGTTACTAACGACTTAATAGTAATTGCATGTCCGTGTATTGGATAATAAGGATATGTTTTGGTCGTTCACTTACAATTTCAAATTGTGGTGCAGGACATTTACCGTACATCATAATCACAACATGTTCTTGTATCCACTGTTCCGCATCAATACTCGTATCAATTTCCATTGCAAAATCACTGACACTATCATACATGTTGTCACCGTCCGCCTCACTATACACATCATCAGTGTCCTCTTGCATAAGAACTTCATCACTAGACAAAAAATCCACTTCTACCGGTAAAATTGAATCTATCATGATCACAATAATAACTCCATGCCAGTTCTTTACTTTCCAGACTTCTAAAATTCCGAGATACCCAAGATCAATAATATTTGTGGCAGTGACAGAAGTTTGTAACACTGTTATCGTCATTTCAAACGTACTATAGAAGATGATGAAACAACAAATCAGAATTAGTTGTTTCCGCTTGAAATCCTATCGTTTTGTAACACAGAGAACTCCAACATTCAAGAACGGCCTCAGGTTTGTAATAGCATTGAATTTCTTGCGTAGCAAGTTAAATATCAATAGGGTTATTCATGAGTGACCATAACGCGGGTTTTAATACAATGAGTGTATTAGTGCAGCTTTAGAGTACTAATCTTTGTGAAGAAAATAATGTTAACTAGTGGTAATGTAGTTAAAAATATATGAATAAAAGGAATTAGAACATTTTTTGTTATTAATTACCATAAAATTAATTATAATACAGCGATGTTGCTACGTTTAAAAATCATTAGTGGTGAAGTTTGACTAATTCGTACTTGGGATGTTAAATACTGTTTTTTAAAGCTTTTAACAATTTATACAACATGGTTTTAATGTATAGAAACTAACAAAATAATACTCAATAGAAGTTAAGCTCATAGATGCACGAAACACTGTAACTGAAAGAAAAATCAGTTTTTATAACTTTTACTTTGCTTTTATTTAAGAAAGAATGCTGTCTACCTCATGTCCTCGTGGCCGTGCGCGCAGCGTCGCGTACCTTTTTTCCCTTTTCGTCCATAAACCTAGCGACGCGAGTTCGAATCCCGAAGCTTCCTCTTCTTTTCTCACAAAGCTCCGTCATATATGTTCGTATTGCATGGACGTTTTAATTTGATTCCTGTCAAATGCAAAGAAATCTGAAAACGATTACCATTCCTTTAGTAAGGGTTAACCATTTCGAGGTTTAGTTTAATAATTATATCAATAGTTCAAATAGTCATACCAAAATGTTTAGAAAGGATCAGATTAATCGAGGTCATATTCGCTGCCGTCAGACATGAGGTCAGTGACTCTTCATCTGCTTTACTGTAATTTAATCACTTGTATGAATTCTTAAAATGCAGAAGGCTAACCAAAGGAAAAGGTTCTGCCAATTTTAAACACCAAATTAGAAACGGCTGGATTAACTGTGATCACTGAATCCAAATTTGAAGTTAAGTTTCTCTGTATCTGTTTTCGTTTAGACGCTAGCCTCCATTACAGATGGAGGAATCAAAATTAAGAGGTCCAATATTTTAAGGTAGCTAACAAACAGAACATACCAGGTGGACAGGAGACATTAATGGAGCTTTCTTGTTCTCACTCGATACGATAAGATAAAATGAATTTTATGGGCGGTAACAGCAATTTCGCTCAATCTAAATCCACATTTTTCTCAGCTAAGGAATATCACTGGTTTCTTGATTTTTGGTCAATTATTCTATTTTAGAATTGCATTTCTTTAAGTAAACTTTTACCAGGTCGTATTGAATGGACAAAGAAGCAATTTCTGAGTAACAGAATAATGATTCCAAAATACGAGCTATGCTAGCTGCATTCTTCCTACTTTCTAAGGTAAGTTGGAGTTTTATAAATAAGGTTGGTGTATATTATATCCCCCAAATGCATCCAATCAAATGAATAAAATGTTTTAAGATTTTGAAAGAAAATTATGTTGGCATAGGTCAGGGTTTCTCAACGTGGATGTCGCGACCCCCAGAGAGGTCGTGGGTTGTGTGTAAGAGAGTCGCAAGAGGAGGCGAAAAAATAAATTTAACTAGGGTTTATAGATTAAAACGAATACATTTCTAAGACTGTACTTTATTTTACTTTTTTTTATAACTTGGGTCTACTAAAATAATGTAATTCGTTGAATAGTTTTGAATAATGTAAATAGGATGTTTATTGTTAAATACATCAGATCAACGGTCATGTTTTTATGGGTCACAGGATGAAAAAGGTTGAGAAACGCTGGCGTAGGTGGAAGGCAAACCTATGATTCTCAGTGTAGAAAGTGCAACTAGCTAATCAAGCTAATAACCACACCTGCAATCTGTTGTTACCCAACGATCCAACATATCAGCTTATTCTTATTGTTTGTTTGCTTACTCATTTCGCTTATTTGTGTTTCCCCCTTTTTCTGAATATGATCATATACCATCCTGTTACGATAGACTAAAACATTACATAGTTGAAATTAACAGAAAAAAATACATCTATTTAAAAAGTAGTTCTGTAAACGTTTAATGCAACTTCAAAAAGAGGTTGAAATTAGGAATAAAAATGACGTGTGTGTGTGTAGTATATATATATATAATGTTTTCGCCTCCTAATATTATAGCCACTGCGCGGGATTTTCGAAACAGCGAATATTTCAATATAGACTCCTACGTTCAATGTCCAAATAGATGATATAGCTACGGGAAAATGTACTACGGAAACAAGCATCTAGTTTTTTTTAATTTAGCTCATAGATAGGCATGAACCTGTCACTTGCTGCCCCTAAGACAAATCACGGTTTAGGCATAGGTGAGTGCCTGGCCCATAAATATAAGGTAAATTAAAACAAAGAACAAAACACTAAATGTTAGGTTCCTGAAATCCCTTTTTGGTGACTTTACGCCGAAGAATATTGTCTCTTAGATATGCGAGGGACCCTAGACCCCACACCACTTGTTTGGTCATGAAATAAAAGTTAAATATCTGAATAAATATTTCAAGAGAGTAAGCAATAAATATAGGTTCTACACAGTAGAAAGGAAGATACGTTTCCACTATGTCAGCATTATTCATACCTGGATAATTGCAATACATAGAGTATACATTTTAAATGTCCGCATTGGAAAAATTTCAGAATTATTAACTTTGCAATTAATTTTAACTTTCTGCTACTACTATACTTTTTATCCTTGTAGCGTTTAAATACAAGATTTGCAGCGCAACATGCACCTTTCTCCAATGTTCATAGTTATTTTTAATCTATCGGAATATATTAAGAATATTCCCTGTATATTTTCCTTCATCATACCAAGATTTCTAATCCTGGGAAAAGTCCCAGTATATTTCTAATTACCCATGAATACTTCTGGCATGTTAGGATTTAAAATGTAATAATCCTGGAATATTCTTACTGGACTAATTTTAAACACATGCAGAGAATGACAAACAATGTAGTTAAAAAACACTTAAATATTCGTATCATAGAACGTTTAACTTTTGCTCTTGGGAAATACATTTTAAGAGAGAAACAAAACCGTTTTCAAATGCTGAATAAAATTACTTCTCCAACTTTATAGTTTCTTCTTATACGTATATTTTCTTCCAATTTCTGATGGTAAA
Source organism: Lepisma saccharinum (assembly GCA_022664845.1). Classification (NCBI taxonomy): domain Eukaryota; kingdom Metazoa; phylum Arthropoda; class Insecta; order Zygentoma; family Lepismatidae; genus Lepisma; species Lepisma saccharinum. The sequence continues at coordinate 10,941 of JAGDQP010061430.1, forward strand.
ATAGAGAACTATTCTTAAAACGAAACTACGAATACGGTGCAGAATGCTTTATGTGCTGCTTCAAAGCCTCTCTGTATAGCTAGACTGGTGGTCATAGTAGCCTCTAAGCGCTTGGTGCGTGTGCTTTTATATATGTTGTATATTGTAAACCATGCAGATGGAAAACAATATTTAAAACTTATTTTATTCATTTTTCACTGTTTAAAAGAGGATATATTAAGAATTGAAAATAAGCCAGTAACTCATGATGTAAGAAAACAACAACTTAATGTATAATGTAAAATATGTCACACACATGAATAAATGTAATTCCATCAAACGATTGGCAATGGCTAGCCTCGGATAAAATGTAAAAGGTATGCCTTAGGTAAGGACCTGGGAAAAAGTTATTGCTGACTATGAAGGCAGTTATATAATCAGGCCATGTTATATAATAATAATAAGTGTGTCATCAGGACTGCTAATTCATGCATTCCTGAATGTAAACAATAATGATTATATAACCTTCCAAATTAAGGTGCTCAGTGCTATTCAGAGATCCTCAGAGTAGTTACTTCTGAATCTCTAGCACACTCTTCTGTTTCACCAGGACTCTAATATGTAAGTAGAACCTTCATATTCAGTCCATTGCGTAGTTCTGGGCCTTTCCTACTACTCTCTCTATCCAACAGGGAGATGCATACAATGTTAGATAATGACTGCTGAGCTCATCGCGTAATTGGTAAAAGGCTGAAATTGCCAATCAAGGTTATTATGTTAAATTTGAATCATTGTCTTTCCATATCTACCTAGAAATTCTTTAGTCAGGATTGATCCTTGGATCGCTCATCCATGAACTCTCACGACTTCATGCATGAACCAATCCAACAATCAACAGCCTGCTCCAGATATGATGGCACTAAATAAGTCTCTACTGCCCGCCATTATATCTGGCTTAGAATATTATCTTTATTCAGAGCTACGCTATTATTTCCTCATTCTAATTGACGCTAGATGAGGCTAGCGTCCTCCAGAACCCCAGGAGGATTGCAATATATATATATATATATATAATGCATAATGTCTATGTAGACTATAGAATCAATTGACCATGTTCATGCATT
>JAGDQP010061431.1:0-12042 GCA_022664845.1 Lepisma saccharinum
TTCAACCTCTTCCGATAGAAAAAGCGTCCTGAAGACCAGTACTGTTTCTATGTCAACAATCATCATTTTGACCAGTTCGATTACGTTTTAGGTTTTTCATACCGAACACTGGAATTATCAAGCGGATTTTAAAGGAAATAATGTTTTTTGTTTGGATGTCCTATGATTGTACACGAGTCCGTATATACTACATTTTCCGAAAACGTCTGCTAACACAAATTTTGGTGTGCGCCGCAATACTAAACTGGCTGTCATTAATAGATTGGTATAAAAATTAAATAATACTCGTTTTGAATTATTCTTATATAAGGGATATAAATATTTTAAAAATACAATTTTTTGAAGGGGTCGAGTAGCCAAGCTGTACGATTTCACAAGGACTAACCCACGGGTGTCGTGTACGACGTGCCTGAAACAGTATATCTACTGTATTATCCCAAGTTTAATTTTTTTTTGGGGGGGAAACGCTATTTGGGGGCACGCTCCCCTGTGGACTCCGTGGCTACACCCCTGCCTATGACTAAAATTAGGGTATACACTATCTACACTTACTATCGTATCAAGTTCTCGTCGGAAGGACAGCACCCTTGAAAATGCTTGGCCATGACAGTTTCCAATTTTAAAACTGACGGTGCCACTCTACACATCGTCCACTGTAGGACTACTGACAGTCTTGTGACTTTCTATAAACTACCAAGGACATTAAAGTGTGGCAGTTGGGATTATTAGCACGTAATTTGTAAATTATATCTGACTATAGTAGTTTCCCAAGAACCACGTTCCATGAATTGGGTTAAAATATTAACTGCAACCTATTTAGGTGCCTTGAGAGGTTTATAACGATTATCTCCTGACCACGTACTTTTATTTTATTAAATAAACTTATGTTTGTAAAACTGGGGGTTAGCCTGCCTAGGTCCGCGATCGTCAGATTCCGCACCATTATCCATTTTCCATTATATGAGTTACCGGAAATTCTTCGAGTTACTTGGGTGGCTACTGACTTTTGGGACACTTGAAAACATTCACCTGATATTTCCAACCGTTAAATATAGTAAATAACGCTGAAGGGAAACGAGTGACTATTGAATTGAATTGAATTTTAGGCAACTTTGGCTCAGGCTGGATGGATGATGATGGGATGAATTTGGTGGAATGAAGAAAGTGGGAGGAAACGGGAGAATCCCCGAGAAACCCCACGCACATGGTGTTTGTCCACCACAAAGCCTACATGACACGAGCAGGGATCGATCCGTCGACCCCTAGCACCAGAGGTGAGCGCTCTACCAAATGAGCCACCGCGGCCCCATGAGTTACTATTACTAGACACCGTACGTCTCTTACTGATCCCATATTAGAGTATATACAGGGTGTAAAAAAGACATGGATTTAGCGAAAAGAAATCATCGTAAGTCTCGAACGACAGCAAATATTGAGGTCATTTAGAAGGTACATTACAGAACCTACGGAATTTGTGTGTTCGACGTGCGCTCCTTCACAGTTAATCAGGTCAGGTGCTGTACAAAATTAGCCAGCACGTGAGTACATCGCCGAACAGCATCAGCCTCAATCGCTTCCTTGAGATCAGCGATACTGAGAATATTGTATGCATAAACTCTGCCCTTCATGCAATCCCAAAGAACTCAAAGAAGGAAACTTCGTACAAAATTTTATGGTTTTCGGGTTGTTCGTTGTGTAGCATTTATCAGTGCTGAGTCGAAAGCAATTATTGAATTACTGGAGTCAGCAAAAATATACAGACTCCGACTGTTACTAAATTGAAATTGTAATATATTTTGTAAAAAATTAAAATTCCCACATCAAGTTTTCATTATCTGTGGGTACTCGAGGAAGCAGCGCTTTGGATTCTGAGTTAATCGTTGCCAAAAAGCATACCGTATGCATTTATTTATTAAGGAGACCCCCGCAACTTACTGTGGACAATAAAAATGCAACTATATATCTCCACTTTAAAAGGTACTGAATAATTTTTTAGTTTAGGATATATTGTAACAACCGTGCATCTGCAGTATCGATTACTTACATTATAATAACCGTGCGTCGATTATTAAACATTGCTGGGTATTATGGTTAGTTATTTCTTCCACTATCTTGTAAGCCAATATGCAGTTTCAGACAAGTTTGACATCTGCGTAGCACGGTGCTAAAAACAACCTAATGCTTCTTCTTAACAGTGATTAAATGCCTTGTACGTTGCATCTATCAATTAATATAGGAAATATATAACAAATACAAGGGTCGAAGTTCGTGGTATTATAAATTAAGGAGTCTGTGTCGGAGTCAAAGCTTCTGTGTACCAACTCCGCACCCTGGTATTTATACAGGGCTTACAATTTCGAGTTTTATCGGCCTAGTCGCGAATATTCTTAGAAGCGTTAACATGAATTGTTACGTTGAGTGGGATTGTTAATTCTTCTAACAAAGGAGCTATCAATATACTGATATCAAAAACTTACCCTGAAATCTCCCTCAGAGAATGGATATCTTGCAAGAATGCCATTCGACAAAAATTAGTTGCTCCTTTCAACTGCTAGGTCGCGAGATTGGGGTTGCACTACTGCACAGCAAAGCAGGTTTCTAACAGCAATTCGAGATCATTTCAGCGAAGAGTGCTGCGGTGTGGAAGGTGACGTTACAACTCCGGGACTTCTGCTCTTTATAGTTTCCTTTGTGTACAGTGGGATATAATGAACCAATAGATAAGTTGAGGCCAGGTCACTTTTGATAGGAACCAGTTTATGTGTCAAAATAAGGAACTCTTAAATATGACTTCAACACTACACACAGCAGACGCGATAGAAGGAAATACCGGTGTTATAGAGAGAAGAAACCGAAGTTCGTCATAGATTACAACACACACATCTATAGTTTGGATCTGAATTTTATTTATGACCCTTAGGCATCTAAGACTCAGGTCAGGATAAAGGAGAGGGCCTCCCGAATGCTACGCCAACGCTATATCACTGAGTTATGGCGGCTCGATTCAGACATCTATAGTGTTTATATAGTAATCAGTATCTATCTTCTCCAATGTGCTCTTCTTTTAAGTTACGTTACATTTTTAAAAATAATCTTTAATACCCACAAATCATTCCTAAATTTCATATCACATATCTCTGCAAATCTGATAAAAACACCAGAGCTGTGTCATCACAGTCAACATGATATTCCAAGTCGCCTGGCTTCAGTAGAACACGTAAATCTAGTCCACCGAAACATGCCCCAAAAAATGGCCCATTTGTAGGCTTGACGAAAAAAAGAAATAATCACAAATTGGTCCATATTTTTAAAACTATGATAAAACGCCAACACAAAGACGTCGAATAAGTGCCCGAAAAACTACATTTTCCTGTGCACTACGTGGCATTACCCCTTCACCCAGAAGGCTGCTACATATGATATCACACAATAAAACACCGAAGGTGTATTCAAAACGTCCAGTCTTTTATCTTATATAGTGTTTATGTAATTAACTTTCTAACGCAATCGCAAATTTAAGGGTTGCGTGTCCTCTAAATGATCAAAATTTAAATGCCCTTGACAGCAATCTGTTAACAAAATAAGAGAGAGCTTTCCCGTATATACGCATTTTTATAAACCTTTCAGCTCGACTACTTCTCCTGGCTGTACATAACAACTGTGCAACAACACATGCAAATTATATTAAGAACAGAAGCCTTTGGAGATCTTTCGAAACTAATATTGATCCATTTCAGCTCATTTGTTTCTTTTTTCGTCCCACGTTCTACAAGAGCATTAACGATTAGTCTCATGTACAGAAAAGACTGAAGGTAAAGGCACCAGTTCTCATCATTGCTCCAGTGAACGTCATGTTTCAACTAAACGTGTGAAAGTAAGAAAACCTTTCATCGTTTGGTGACAAAAACAGACCAATTTAGCACTCATAATCTGGTACATTACCGATACCACTAATATGTTCATTACGTCACTTCGTTTACTAGAGATGACTTTTGTTTGGGCGGCAAGTTCGTGCTTCCTGCTATTTCCACGGTTTTGTTACTAAAAAGTGTTAAGTAGACATTAAAAATAAGCATTGAAGTTTTACATGTGTATAAAATTCCTCTTTACTGATCAAATTAATTATCAGATTAGAAGTTTGCGTGCCTTGCCTGCTACTTTCTGTACATTGTGGGGTGACGTCTATTGGTGCAAGTCAAATATTTTTTGCACCAATGCTCGTCACGGTTGAAGATTACTGGTGAAAAATGGGCACTTAAAATTTTTACTGCAGTAAGTGTTAAATCTCTTCCCAGTAGCCGTCCGTAAATTCTAAATTCCTACATATTCAGTTAAAAAAAAAATATATATGAGGACTTTCTGGCACGCCCACTGTGCCTCTTTCCTTTAAAGCATGCTTTATTTTACCATGTTCACATCCAGTGCAGATGAAAAACAGGACACCATATATATTTTCTATGCGAATATTTGTACCGGTAATAAATACATTGAGTGATGACTATAGGTGGTGCATTGGTGTGACGACAATAGGGGAATACCAAAATTTAGGGTAACGACTACTGGAGCAAAATTAGGGTTGTAAAGAAACGTAATTCTATCACTATAATGTAAATTACCGAATAGATTTAGTCTATTACATTATAGCACGAGACCTGAAGTTGTCAATGAAGTGAAAAAAGTACGTACGGTTGTTTCTTACACATAGATATACAGCAAACACTTTCTGCAAAATCCACTTTAATATGCCATGAACTGGTGCATTTACCTTATATGAACAAACGAACCATAGATAAGCTTGATTTGGAATTTATTAAAATAGTGGTAACCACAACCGTGTATCATTCTTTTTGGGTCGTTCAAGTATTACGTAAGCATTCAAGAATAAGAGGGCATCAGAGCAATGCGTGTACTTTTAAACAGTTTTCTGGAATACGAAAATTGACACGTCCTCACAAGGTAGAGGGGTCTAAAAAGATTAAAAATGTGCTTAGTGGAGGGAGAAAAAAAAAGAAAGAGCCGAATCCAAAGTAGTACCACAAGATATATTTATCGCACGATGATATGTTACACATGCTTTTCATCATTGATAACTACAAATTCCATTAGTTTTGACAGCATAAATGAGAACCCTGTTCTGGGGTTATATCCCTAATCACTAAGTCAATGTTTTCACATTGCTTTCTGGAGAGTTCGTGGTCCACCTTTCCGTTAATATCGGCACAGAAAAGCAGTTCTGGATACTAGGTCCTGTAGCAATGCTTTATTCCCTTGATCAATGTGCTTAGTACTAGTAGGGGTGGCTTAGTCTTATAAAACATGCTTACTGAAATCCTTATCATTAACATCCCAAATTGTCTGTACATGTAAACATGCAAGCAAGAGATGTGCAAATTAACATGAAAGTAGGTCTGTGTGTGTTCACACTAAAGAAGTGAATTCCATTATCAAATATAACTACGGTATTTTTTTTTCTTTATTATTGTTACTAACAACGTCCTCGTAAATAATAGCTTCATTTACTGACCTTTTTTTTTTTCTCGTGGAAGTACGTGGCAGAAAGAAAGGTACGGTTTAGAAAGGTTTAACTATTAAATTATACGATGTTACAGGCCTTTTACTTCTGTTTCCAGCGTATGATCAAATTATGTGTCTATGCGACCACATGCTATCTCAATACCACTCCTTTTCTTAGTAAGCATCAGATCGCCATCGAAAGCCAGTCCTTGCCTTTCTTAATGTGACTATACGCGCTCTAAATCTTCAGTTTGCATCGCTTCGTAATTTCGACTTCGAAATAGCTTAATTTAGACGAGACGAAGTTAAGGGGATTTCCTTGTTCAGTACATACGGCACTTGATATTCAGTACGTAACGAGGATAACATACCTGACTTACAGTACCTTTCGAGTAACAGAAAATCCTAGGAAATAAAAATTACAATGCCCAAAAATTAATAAAAAAAGTATATAAAAAATCGGCTCAGTTCAATACATCTCCAACCAGCCCCCCTCTGTCTTCCTCACTACAGACATCTCTCAGCAAACAATCACCTTCTTTTGAGTTCGACGCCTCTTAGTTAATTTTGCAGTTATTCTATATAATTTCGGCCAAGGTTGATTGATTTAAATCGAATTACCGAATCGAATCGGATTTTTTTAATCCACAATTTAAATCAAAATCAATTTTATTTAAAAATATAAATAAAGTGTAGTATTTTTTAAGCATTATGTGGTTCGAATCGTATGTAAGCTTGGAATTCACCTTTTAGTCCTTATGTGATGTAAACTGAAACCAAAGCGAACAGGCCAAGAATTTTAACAGTGTCTGACTGGTTCTTTTTCAAAATTATTACGATTGTTGTAATTGCGTATTTTCCACGGTTAACTTCCCTATCGAAGCGTAAGATACACCACGTATTTGTGAATTTTTACTGGTTAAGGTATTTGAAAAAAGAAAACTAACTTAGAAGTGTTTCAGCGCCACAAATTATTAAAATAAAAAAAAGTTAATAAAAAACAACAAAAATCGTGAATTTTTCCAACCGTGTTTCCGACATTCTTTCCAATTTCCATACGTTCTTGTGCTATTCCCGAAGACTGGATTTTGGCCCAACAATATATTCGCTTCCTGTTATTCGAACAATCTGGCGATAATACACTTCTCTAGGGTTATTCTTAAGTTCCACCAGGCGAATACCGGTATGGTACCTTAAGGTCCTGGCGTGTATCTTCCCTATCCTCTACTCTGTCTCTGAGCCAGAGAATTCTAAAGGTCATAAATAATTTCCAAGTCCTCAAAATTGACTAGTTCGGAGCGATCAGGAATGATCTACAGCTGAAAATTGCCATTGGAAAATACGATCGACGCATTTAGGTGTCTTTCTGACATTTGGCAGCTAATAATGCTTATGTTCTAAAGAACAGGTACGTAAGTGGTCGATTTGAGTTCTATTAGAGTACTTCCATTTCAAATCATCCAGGTAACTACTACTGTCATCAAATATGAAAATGAACGTTGGGTTTGCATGAAATCAACACAATTTTTGCCTCATGTTATATTGTATCGGGTGTAAAAATCATTACTACTGAGTGGCTACTGTCCCAAGAAATCAATTTCAATGTTGCCAAGTTTAATCCGAAATTTGCGATTTTTGATAGTTTTTAACTCAAGTAATATTAGTAATATTGAGATGCATTTTTTTTTCTGCATATAATAGATATTACCGAACTTTATAAGGATCTTATTTTAGTTTTCATCTGAGTATCTTAGTTTGGGCCCTGTGGGGCTGATTTGTTGAAAAACTGCTGCAGAGCCATTTTCTAGAAACCCCACTTTTTAAAATTCTTAAATTTTTGGAGTAGAAGCAGAAACACCTGAACTTTAATGGCCCTTTTCCAGTTTATTCGGCCCGGCCCTAGATGTGCTGTTTTTTCCATCTAAAAATGTGTAACCGTCTTTTATTTACGTATTTAATGCCATTAGTTTTGTCATTTATGATTCAATTTCTTATGGATAATTAACAAGTTAATGTTTCAGTGATTTTTTTTTTTTTTTTTTTGTGAATTGAAAAGTTAAATACATCCTATATACAGGGTGGTTCTCAATCTCCGTACCCAGGCTAAACTTTGAACAAATTTACAGGAAGCACCTTTTGATATCTTGTAACTGCCAAACGGTACGAGATATGAAAAATAGTTTCCTCTAAAAGTTGTTCAAAATTTAGCACTTGTTTCAAAGGAAGCAAAATTAACCCCGGTTTCTATTTAAAATTTTAAAGGCCCCTCCCCCCGCAGAGGCATTTCCAGGACGCCAATGCTTTCAACAACATCTTCATGTGATTCCGCATATGCAATTTGGTTATGTACATTTTTTGTTTCAAAACTCTATGGGCAATAGGAGCCGAATTAAAGCCCTGGTACGGAGATTGAGAACCTAATTTTGGGGGGAGAAATCAGCACATCTAGGTCCGGGCCGAACAAATGGGAAAAGGGTCATTAAAGGTATTCAGTTCTTTCTGCCTCTATTCCAAAAAATTTAAGGATTTAAAAAAATGGGGTTTTCTCGAAAATGGCGTCCAAAAATGGCTCTTCGACATTTTTTTCAACAATTCAGAGCTCCACAGGGCCCAAACTATTCACTTTAGATGAAAACTAAAATAAGATACTTATAGATCTCGGTAATATATATTATATACATAATAATAGTAATAAACGCATCTCAATATGACCAGAGTTAAAAATCGGAAATTTCAGATTAAATTTGGCAACAACGCAATTAATTTCCTGGGAAAGTAGCCACCCAGCAGTAATGATTTTTACACACGATTAGATATAACATGAGACAAATATGTTTTTTTTTTGAAAAGAAAGTTTATTTTCATATTTGATGCCAGTAGATGACCTTGGCAACTATTTTGAGAGCCTGTAACTCTTCACAGAATTTTTGGGAAAATAAAAAAAGACAAAACAAACATCCGCGACTATGATATAAATTAGACTGGATCAACTGAAATGGAAGCAGCCATTACTAGAATTAGGAGAGAACTAAGATTGATCATTTCAGTTTTAAATATATTATGATAAGATAAATATAAAATTAATTGTATGGGCGGTAACAGCACTAAAACAAATATATATATATATATATTATGAATTTACTCCACTAAGGATGCGAAACAGATTATTTTCTTCATTACTTTGTATTCGAATGGAATTGCTTTTTTTCCAAAGCGAGATGAATCACCTAGGCAAGCAACTCGATTTGTAACTAAGCAAGGAGTGTTTGATTTGCCGTCGTACAGACCACATTATCAATTCAGATCCGAATTTTGGTTCCAAAAGATCATTATCTAACCAGCCGTAATCATCATACTACCATTTCATCAACGCTGGGTGTGGTTAACTTAGCCTACGATCAAAAATTATAGTGAGTTTTTACAAGTCGGAAGCATTCCACTTGAGTCTAACATCACGTTTCCTGCATCTATTTATCCTTGATTGCCCATGGCAAAACTCCTGACTATGTAGGGTTATTAATATCTGTTAATAGAAATGCCGAAGTATTAAAAATATATGTATGATGGATTCCAGTCAGGTTCGGAGTTTTCTTTATTCGTATTAGTATGACGCACGTAACTTACGTAATCTTACATAACTATATAGTTCGTCTTTACGTAGTTCTTGTTCCGGAGTATAAGGAAACCGTCAAATTCCTTATTAGTAGGTTGATTTACAACGGGAGACATACAGTAACGGTAGATTTCTAAAACTGCAATCTGTGCAAATAGACAGTTTGGTAAAAAAGTATTCAAGTATTGAAAGTCACCAGTATCAATCAGCCTCTGTACTGTAAGTGGAAAAGAAACGGCGTTGTTGGGGAATTGCGTTGTAAATACACGTATTTGATACAGCGTACGACAAAAAAGTTCTGATCTACGGTTATTGAGTAAGGCAGTTACCCGTCAACAAACTGAGACTTACTTTAAATAATCTTATTGTTTTGAACCATTACTTGTTGAAAGTGATCGTTGGATAAGCCACTGGTTTACGGTAGTGGTACTTTCGACATTTATTTATTTAACGAACTCTACATACAGATCGCACAACGGCTATTTTATATTGGATATTTAATCATAAAGGAAAGGATTCGGCCATGGCCTTATTCAAGGTACCATCTGGGCACCGTGGGAAGGTAAAGGCGGTCGAGCGTGGACTGACCACCACACCTCACTTCGTACCGTAGGTCTAGAATATGTGGAGCGCTACCTCCGCATTCCCCCATGCGCGTGCGTATCGTACGGGGGATAGTTTTACCTTTTCCTTTACCATTCCAGATTTTGCAACTAAAGGAACGCAGAGAAAATCGGACTCACGGCCTTCTGAATGTGGAACCAACAATCTATCTGTCTATCAACTGAGATACGGCTTGATTCTACATGTATCCCTGCCCCCGACAAAACTCGGTTTTATTTTCTCTGCCCCTTTTCTAATTACAGATAATGTATAACAGATTTGATTCTGTATGAATTTCAAGGAACATGGACTAACATACTTGACAGTGTCAGTTACAGGTCAAAGTTTCCAATATCTTTTACTTCTACTCCTCCCCCAATACTGTCAATATCTCTCATGTACAACAGAATTTCTTTCAAAGATAGTATGTATTAAAAATACAATTGTTATTCAAAAATGTTTAGGCATGGTCATAATTTGTTTCGTTAATGAACTCGTACAAAATAGAGGGATAGGAAGATTACCAAAAACTTCATAAAAATGAAGAATTTTAATTTCTCAGATAAGAACGACGAATGAGAGTGGAAAAAGGTAAAGCAGGTTACTTTAGTTACGATAAAGAGGTAACTAAACACAAGAAAAGCATCTGTTGCAAGCAGTACATTAAGAAGAAATATATTCAAGATGACTTATAAACAACTATTTATAAAACTATACGGTGTTTGAAAATACGGCTTTATAAAAAATATACGGGACGAGAAGACCCGAGAATGGAGGAGACTACAGGAGCCAACATGGAAAATGGTCAATTTTGAAGCTCCATCATTCAGCTATGGAGACAGGTAGAGGTATAATTCTTGTTGTGGTATACACATATGGATGAGGCAAAACTATATTTTAGTATAGTTTGGTTTCCGCATGCGTATATCTTTTAAAATTAACTAACAAATGAACGTCAGTTTAACCGAAAAATCGATGTTTGCGAATTTTTTTTAGCACTTCCGGTTGGAATTTTAAAATTCTGTTTGAAACATCTACTTACCCCCTTTCTGAAACAAATTTTGTATCGTTTCTATTGCCAACGCTTTTCTTGAAGAAAAGAAAAAAAAAATCGAGAAATTGTCAAAAACGGTCATCAAAAAAAAATACCTGAAATTTTGTCAGGTCTTCACTTTTACATGAATAATAAACACACCAAAGCTCATTCTCGACCAGTGTTTCACAAATGAACTACTGCCTTTTGAAATAAGCGAATTTTCCTTAGGTGTGATGTCCCAGTTGGCAACAATGGAAACAATAATATGGCGATAATTGGATCGTGGTTGCGGCTTATATTTATCAAATAAAGATTAACAAGGTTTCTCGAAGTGCCTATTATTTATTTTTTATCAGACACACACTAAATTTGTGAAATGTTCACTCCTTTCCCCCAGGATTTTCAATCTGGTGAAGAGTAAAAATATTGGGAAGGTGAAAGTGGAGTTTTGCAAGCTTATTATAGATTTTGTAGCACAAAAATCTTGAAGTTAGGGGTTTTTGTCGAGAATTTGGGGGGTGACACCCTCCACAGAGGGGGGGGTGGGGCTGGCGGAATCACTGCTTTCCCTCTCTCATCATCCCGTATTCTTAAATACTCTTTTCCTTGCAAGCTATGGACAAGCTCGATACGTCACTGCATGGTGACTGGTCGAACAAGGGTCACCCCCACGCCCAACCAGAAGGAATCAAGCACGGGAAAGTACCGAAATGTGGTATACGGGAATTTCCCTAATTAAAGCTGGCATAGTAACACTTGTGCTTTCAGTGATAATTGGAGTTGGGATTATGCACAGCGTGTTTCAACTTCCTTTTTGCTGAGTTAATATTTCAGCAGTTATTTGTTGAAAAGAGTGTTTAGCGTGCGTGAATAAGTTCGTGTTCGTTGTACAGACTATGAAAAACAACACAAGAAAATCTTGTATGAACCAAAAAGTCGGAAGTTTAAAATGCTTAAAGAGGCTGATGTTAGTGAAATAGCTTAGTACAAACCAAAAAGAACAGTGCAAGAACAGGCGATTCTTGTGTGTTCGGTGCGTGAGTTTATATTTCAAACCAAAAAGCGATGAAGATCGGCAGAAGGATCCGATAATTGTGGTGAAATGTTTGAAGACCCTGTGCAGTCTGTTGAAGAACTCAATGCAGCATCTGAAAAAAGGGAGCTTAATGTAACAACCCGTCGTAGACGCCTTCGCCTCTTAAAGAACATCAAGTGGTTTCCTATGCTCGGAGAAAAAGAAGGCACTTGGCTGAAGAATTTTCAAAGCACACCACAA
>JAGDQP010061432.1:0-12042 GCA_022664845.1 Lepisma saccharinum
GGGGGGGGGGGAGTTGAAATAAAATGCGAATGCATGGATAAGGTAAACAACATAGTTCTGCGGCTTTTTCACCCACCACATTCGAACATCGATATGTCACCTAAGACGTATCTGGAAGATCAAAAATAGTCCCCATCAGCATCGACGACCTTCTGCCCACGTTCTGGAAGGCCATGGATTCCATCGCGGTAGAACTTGGTGGGCCGTGAAGCGAAGAAGGTATCACGATATCCCGTAAGGCATATATCACAGTACCCTCAAACACGTAAGTATGATGTAATATATGTAATCATACTATAATGCCCGTAACCTGTTTCCTCATCCTTTGTGTACTGTATATAGAGGGGTGTTCCCGCTGGAGGACCTGCGTACATTACTCTAGCTTCTCTTGTTTTTGGGTTTCTTTCATACACTATTATTCTATACTGCGGAGTCAAATGTTGCAGGAACAACTCAATTTCCTCTCGTCCGCACCCGTTTGTTACTTCCACATTAATTCCTACCTTTTTCACAATTGTTGTGCTTCCCTTTTCCAAAACTTAGGTCGTGTGGTTGTTTTTTCATATTATATGCCTTATTTTTGCACCCTGCCTTTTCCATTTTCCTATCTGCATGGGCCTTTGCCAAGACCAACGCCTGTGGGAAGCATAGCACAGACTTTGGAGGTGACACGGTGTACTTGGAGAGAAAACCTGTTTTTTCCATGATTTTGTTACGTCGTTGTGTTACTTTTCCCATTCCTGTTCGCATATCTACCCAATGTAATCACCACATGGCCAAATAAGAATGTCTCGTTCGAGTTGAGAACATTTTCTATAGCTGATAAAATTACAGTTGAGTTGAGTTCATCCCGTTTCTGCCAACCGACATACACTGGTCTATCAATTTCACTCGCAATGCTTTCAATTGTAATTCCATCGTACGCAGATGGTGGAGCTTCAGGTAAAATCTTAGTTAACGCAAATTGAAAAAGCTCACTAACGTATTCCTGAGGATCAACAACATTCGCCCCTTCAGGGTCATTTTCTATAAATCTCCCTTCCATTCCAAAGTGGGGGTACCTTCGACGTTGTCTTGATATAATTCGGAAGATACCATTTCCTTGTGTTCCAGTACCTTGCATATTAGTGGTGGTGGGAACAAAGGTTTCCCATTCCGGGATTGGTACCTGTTTTTTTTCTGTGCTGGGTTTCTATTTCATCTTTTGTTTGTGTAAACATATTTACAGTGCAGGACGGACCTGGCTGTACGTCAATATTATTAGCCTTATCGTACAGACAGGCTAACGTTGGTTCCTGTGTATGCCTTGCCACACTTTCATTCCCTGACCGTGTGTTTACATCAGGTGTAAGTTCCTCTGTATGTTCAAGTTCCGTAGGGTTAAACATACAGGGATTCTGTTCCGTTAGATTTAAAGGTATGCTATCCTGCACATCGTTAGTTGGTTGTACACCTCGTACAGTGTGTAGCATAGCTTCCTCCAGATCCAACGCTACTTCTATCATACGTTCACACTCTTGTTTCCCTTTCCTGTACCCTTACAAGTTCCAATTCAAATTCCTGTTTTATGCGTTTCTCCTCCTCCTCTACACAAGACCTTTTATTAAACACTTCCCTCTCCCAAGCTTCTTCATCCATGGTAAAAGGCAACGACACGTCATCAGCCTGCGCGACATTAGTCTGCGCTTCCACCTCCGTCGATTGAGGTAATACGGGGGTGTTATGCACGTTGACCCAAGTCGGTGGTGGAACTCCTCTCCCAAAGCTTAGTGGAGGAATTGCTGGATTTACCAATTAAAAAATGCATAGGCCTCGGTTTTACCTAGCATTTGAAAGACAGTATTACGATTAATCCGACCCTCCCCAATTTTGCCCGCATGACAAAACTCATTAAACGGGCGTTGGATATTTTCAATATAGGCTTCAAAATCAACCGGTCGCGCTGCGTACAAGTCCAACACCTGCGCTCCCAATTGACATAATTCTAATAAATCTTGTACCCGGTGCCAGCAATACTCTAAAACATTTTGTAAAAACTGGTACCTTACCTTACCTCACTCTGCAGAGATCGTTGTCCTATCGATTCAAAATATGAATCGTAGAAAATGCCTGCATCCATTCATTCTCAGTTTGCAGTTCTACGTTCTTAAAGCTCTCTATTACTGCATCGATGGAATTCATCTCGTCTGTAAGATACAAGGAAACACACCACTTTGAGTTATACAGAAGTAAATAACACGTGCTTTCAGTGTTAATGATTAACTTCAACTGGGTTCTACTGGAGTACGTTACGAGGTATATATGCACTTCTAAGGGTAAGTTAGTATTTTTTTTATTTCTACGAACTTACGCATGCATGATTTTTTTTAAAACTCTTACACATGTAAGAGCAACTACAATTCAGGATGGTATATCTAGGTGCTGGATGGTGGTCTAGGTGTCTATTGGATTCTTACTAGTGCTAATATTTTAATGTTTACACATACCTTTTTTTTCTAAACTGATTGTCGATTCTTGTTTGGTTCTTGTAATTCAACGTGTTTCGTTCGAGCTGTTTAACGTGTTCACTGTAGAGGTTGCACTGTACAGGGTCAGCGTTTTCCTGGAACGAATCGAGAGCACATTTTACTTTATTGTAGAAACCCTTTTGGTTGAGTTAGTATCATTTAATTAATTTAGAAGTTAATGAGTGCTTACGTACCTTGTCACTTAGTTTTTTGTACTGGCTTTTAAGTTCAACGAGGATTCCGTTGACCTGCTACTACAGCTCCCTTTCGTTTCACCTTAACTCTGAAACGACACCATTACATGTTTTACTAGTATGTCGTATACAATATGAAAATAAGTATTTTATTTCTCATGTTTAAAGTTTTTTTTTAAAAAAAAATTGATTTTTTAAACAAAAATTGAAAAAAAAATAAAAAATATAAAAAATTGAAAAAATGAAAAAGATGAAGAAAAAATTTTGAAAAAAAATATGAAAAAAAAATAAAAAAAATCAAATAAAAAAAATATAACGTCATGTTTTACGAGCATGGGAGGTGGTGGGAAAAAAGTTCTACCATTATTTGTTTTCCTTACAGGTTTCCATTAATACTCATATTGCCTAGGTTTTAAGTGCATTGGAGGGAGTGTTCAAACACCGTCTTCTTAGTTCTTTACTTTCGTTGGTTAACATTAACCCTGAGAATTTCACGTTTCAGTGATATTTTAAGGGAGTTATATTAAATAATGTTACTTTATCTTTTGATCACGTTGAACACATCGTCTTACAAACTCACAAGTCAGTTTATTTTCTTGTTCATAGTACATAGTATATGTTAGACATTTCGACAGCTTTTGCAAGTTATTTGTACTAATTACTATAACCTTTGAGACATGTTAGATATTATATTTTAAATATAAACACGTAACTTAATAATAATAGCATATTCATCTCTATTAGTATTTATAAATGATCATTTCCCATCGTTGTGTTAAGTCTATTCACTTTCAATGTCTTTTCAATAAGTAACTTGTATATCTTTTGAATTTACATGTCAACGTGCGTAATGGAAAATAAAATTCATCTCAAACAACTGTATCTTAAGTCAACAATCAAAGAAAACCATCGCGAAATTTTACCTGTTAGGTACATATAACTCCTTTACTAAGTTGCAGGTCCTCCACAGTTATATGAGGAAATTTTGATAATTTTATAAACTGCAGTGTCTTATTAGATTCATGTACTTAGTGTATTAGTAACTAGTTCAAATAAAATTTTCTGACTAAGGCTTTCATCAGTAAAATCATTATTAGTGCAGTAAAACACACAAGTCTAATATAGGTAAAACCACAGTGCTTATTCAAACTGACTATAAGGGTAGGTCTAACATTAGTGAAATTTAGCTGCATATATTAATCATACGTGGTTTATTTTTATTTGCTTTCTTTTTTTTAAAAAACAAGCTGTCATATTAGCTTAATGGTGAAGCGCACACATCTACTGTTCAAAGTTGTTCGTTTAACAGCAGCTCATGTCATATAAAGTTTTTAATAAACAATTACCATGTGCGTCAATTTCCCGTTTCCTCCCCCCCAAAA
Organism: Lepisma saccharinum; assembly: GCA_022664845.1. NCBI lineage: Eukaryota > Metazoa > Arthropoda > Insecta > Zygentoma > Lepismatidae > Lepisma > Lepisma saccharinum. The sequence continues at coordinate 4,084 of JAGDQP010061432.1, forward strand.
TTCATTCCAACTTCATTCATACGAACAAGGCCAAAGTTACCTAAGGTCTTCAATTAAAAGCTATAATGCTCGGCACCTACGGATTAAAATATTAGCTAATCTCTTGGTTCTTTTTATTGTATAAGTTCTCAATACTACGTTTATAAATACTATCATTGAATTAACATTTCAAATGTCGTAGGATCAATCCCAGTGCTTGTTAATTTTAATTACCACAGATTTGTTCACTCACACGGGGTAAATACCACAATTGTACCTATTACTTAGACCATGGTTGACACCTTCCTGCATCTTTTTTTTACCCTATTCCAGTCAGTCTTACATGATTATTATTACAAGTTAAAAACAAACGGGTCAGCTTTTGTAGCACAGTTTCATCTTAAACAGTCATTATAGTAGAGCGTTAGTTTAACATTTCAATTGTCGAGGGATCAATTTTAGAGCATAACTATTTTTATTACCAGCCATTTTTTTAATCGCACGGGGTAAATCCTAAAAGCGAACCTTGAACTTAGGTCCTGGCTGAAACCTTCAAAAATACTTTAAGCCCTATTCCAGTCAAAGTCTTAAATATTAATTATTATTACAAGACAAAAAAACGAACGGGTCAGCTAAAACAAAATGGCGATCCTTCTCTGTTATTGAGGTCAGTTTCATTTTATCATTTCAAATATTAGGGGTTCAATCCTGGAGCATAACTATTTTCATTCTCAGGGATTTTTCTTAGTCACACAAAGTAAATCCTAAGATTGTACTTGTAACTTATGCCCTAACCAACGTATTTTTATAATTGTATCCTCAATTTGCCTTCTTGCTCTATGAAATCCAATTTAAAAGTATTAATACTTTAAAACGTCATTGAAACTAATAACTAATACATCACAATTACAATAACATCTTATGAAATTCGGAATTTCATCGTTGTAGTAGCAAACGTTCACCGATTAATTCTATTCTGGGTAGTATCAACCCAGTTTTCATCAATTGACACCTACTTTTTAAAGATCTCTTCTAATATTAAAATCCACTAACGTCTCAGTCTTCCCGATGGTCTTCTTTTATCCGACCTACGAACCGAGCTACTTCTTTTTCCCCCATTCGAGCTACATGAAGGGGTTAGCTTAGTCATTTTGATTTCATTAGTTTAATAACATCTGCTGAATCTTACAGTCCGTTAAGTTCTTTATTATGCAGTCATCCACCACTCTTTTGTCCTCTCATTACGTTAAGTTAGTCTTATTTACTTACTGCTTGTTATTACTGCGAGTGTTAGTACTTGCACAGATAACTATGTAGTCCACTACACCTGCAAGTCTTTTGTTCTATCCAAGTGTGTGCGTCTGTCTTCCTCTTCAGAAAATCTACGGTATTAATACCGAAATATTGCAATAAAAATATGTGAATATTAATGTTATGTACGTGTGTGTGTGTGTTAATTTTTCTACGGAACAAATAAGCTCTAAGTATTTTCCTTACTTTTTATCATAAATTTACCTTAATAAAAAGGTAGCGATTACAGTTAAGAGCTTCGGCTCCCCTTTCCCAACATGTCTGGTCAACGTGGGAGCAGTAGACCACCTCCTCCCTCCAGGTGAGGTCTCATTCATAACTTTTTAGTTGTAAATTTTAAATACCGAAGTCACTAACGAAAATAAAAATTAATATCACATTGAACGATTAACATCTGACATTAACTAATTCAATAGTGGTTGTTCTTTGTACTCTTTTCGTAATGCAATCACAAAATACAAACTAAAATTATTAAAATAGGGGTCCTCGTCGTTTGTTCATTGTGCTCTGCAGTCACATAACGCAAAAAATAAAATTATTAAAATACAGTAAATATTAAGTAACTAAAGGTTCGATTTATTCTGTTCCATAATCCCTGTTCCATTTTATACTTGTATTTATTTTCGTCCTTTTATCATAAAAATGATGTTGGACATGTCAAATTACAGATAGATATGAATAACAATATATAAAAGAAAACCATTACAAACTACAATTATAAATTAACAACTATTACACAAATTTACATAGTCGTCAATTTTGTAGAACACATTTTGAAGAAAAAGAGCTTTTAACATTTTTTCGAACCTTTGAACATTATTTTCTTGTTTTATTTTGATCAGTAGCATATTATATAAATGCTTTCCAGCATAATCTACACCTTTTTGGTATTATGTAGTATTATGATTATATATATGGAAATGATTTTTTTGTCTCGTATAGTAGTTATGTACATCTCTGTTCATGATATAGGTAACATTATGCTTTTTAATATATGTAAGAAGTTCGTACAGGTAAATACAAGGTAGCGGAAGGATTTGTAACGCTTTAAAATTTTGCTTACATGGTGTGTTTGGTTTTTTATATGCTATTATACGAACAACTCTTTTATGTAATTTAAAAATGTCTATGCTCTTGTGAGAGTTTCCCCAAAAGATTATTCTATATCGTAGAAGTGAATGGAATGAAGCATTATAGAGTGATTTTGCTGTTTCTTCATTTACTTTTTGCCTTATAGATCTTATGGCATAACATAGTTTGCTTAATTTAAGTACCAAACATTTTATATGTTCTTCCCAGTTCATGGGCTTGTCCAGTGTTAGTCCCAAAAATACGCTAATATTCACAATACTTATGTTTTTGTTATGAAACGACAGTGTAAGCTGTGGTGTAATATTTCTGCTTATCTGAAATATCAACGCATGCGTTTTATCAGGATTTAATATTAAGCCATTTCTTTTAAGCCATAGTGATAGATCTTCTAATGCCTTTTTACTATTACTATAAAGCAAGTCTTAATCTTTACCACATATTAATACAGACGTATTATGTGCAAATAATGTTGTATTGGTTGCGTTTATATTTAAAGCAAGATCATTAATATATATAAGAAATAACAAGGGACCCAGCACAGACCCTTAAGGAACACCATATTTAATTTATTTTTCATCTGATAAGCATGTTTCTATAGTGTTATTATTTATATAAGATATTTGAACTGTTTGTTGTCTCTCAGTAAGATACGATTTGAACCAATTGTATGCTATTCCCATAATTCCATAATTATGCATTTTCTTAAGCAAGATATTGTGTTGTACTACGTCAAAAGCCTTCGTTAAGTCAAGGAATAAACCTAGACTAAGAAATTTGTTATCCAAAAGCTCAATTTTTTCCCCAGTGAATTGGCATATTGCTCTTTGTGGAGATTTCGCTTTAAGAAAACCATGTTGAGCATTAGAAATAATGTTACAAGTATCAAAGAAGTTAACAACCCTTTTATACATTATTTTTCCTAGTATTTTACTGACTACAGGTAACAGTGATAGATGTCTGTGATTTTTAACGTTTTCACGTGATCCTTTCTTGTGTATTGGTTTAATTTTAGCAGTTTTTGACTTCTCTGGAAAATTACCACTTTCGAGAGATCTGTTGGCAAGGTAACATAATGGATCTATAATATTTTCCCAACATTTCTTGAATAAGTTATTTGATATGTTATATATACTTGAGGAATAAAAAGGTTTTAATTCTTTTACAACATTTTGCAATTCTATCTTCGTTACAGGTTGAAGAAAAATTGTTTTATCGGATTCACTTATCTTAATTTTATCAATTTCATGTGTTAGTAAGTTAGGAGACTTAATATGGTCAGATATTACATTTAAAAAATAATCATTAAATGTTTTTGCAATGTCAATTGTCTTTACTATCTGATGACCTTCATGATTTAAGGTAATCATATTGAACGTACTCTTCATAAGATTCAATTCATTTTTAACAATATTCCACATCTCTTTGGTTTTATTTTTTTGAATTTTCTGATTGTAATAACTTTGTCTAGAATTTTTCAGTAATTTCTTATATAGTTTTCTGTGCTCTTTATATTTTAACTCAGCTTGCTGTGGTCCCTGTCTTTTCTTTATTTTATTCAGAAGTATACATTGAGTTTGTGCTTTCTTAACTTCTGTTGTAATCCATGCTGGCCTTCTCTTTTTTAAAATTTGAATTCTCTTTTTCGGAAAAGCCCTTTCGAAATTATAGCAAATAGTATCTAATAAAACATCATACATATTGTTTACATTTTTATTTATATAGATATCATCCCAAGTCTCTTTTCTTAAAAGGCAGTTGAAATAATTAACGTTTTCATTACTTAAGTCCCGCACAACTTTAAAATTTTTTGGTCTACACCTTTTGGAGAAATTTTTATATTACCCAGAGTAACTAGTTGGGCTTCGTGATCAGAAAACCCTGTATTTATAACCAGAGATTGAAAAGATGAGAGATCAGTGTTAATTAATATTTGATCGATTGTTGAGCTGGAGTTTTTAGTGATTCTAGTAGGCATAAATATGGTTGGCTTTAGATTGTATGTTTTGAATAAAATAGTTGACTCGAGTTTACTGCTTGTGTTTTGAAATTAGTATTTACCCACATAGCACATTATGTATAATATATATCTGAAAGAGGTATAGAGGGCTAGCTCATGTCTAAGGTCTGACTGTAATATCTACTGGACGTCTAATAGCTATTTGAGAAAGATATTTACCAGTGACCTCTTTTCATGTGAATGGTAGATATCTAATATACGTATATTATATTGTGTTTCATGGCGTTTGTCTTTTGTTTACCCAAGGCTTAACGGAATCCGTTTCTTCTTTGTTCACTTGACTACTAGCGCCAACTGTGTTTCGCTGTCGTTGAACGACGACTAGGCTAGTGAAAAGGAAGATCATGACGGTGCATATTGGTTTAGGAAGAAAATAATTTAAACAAGAGGACAATTCTGGAACAGGTACTTACATGAACATTTACTTCAGTATCAAAATAACTTTTATTTCCTTCTTTCGCTAATGTTACCCGTGTGTGTACTACTGTAACTCTTCTCTTGAATCTCGACAAAAACAATTACTTTATGGTTGGAATATTTATATGTGTAGCACAATCTGCATCCCGGTCCGGAATTTGGTATTTCTTTAGTATATGTCGGATGATCTTTTCGCAGTTGAGCTAATTTGCTAGCCTAATACTGATCAGTAAATAACGGGACGATTTTGAATCGTTGCTCCGCATACACTGGGGAAAAAATATTCGCATTTATCTTTGATTAGTGACTAAAGGTTAGGTTACCGTATGCTTTGTCCGGACCTATATCATAGCTTAAATAAAATTGAATTTTCCTTTCCTGGATATCGTGCATTCGCCCACGTGGGTCAGTGTTCTAGAACCGTGCCAAAATAACCTTTTATTCGTTAAACTGTAGGGAATTCGGTTCAGGATAAAACCGTTCGAGGCAAGTTAATATATATACATATTTCTAGGCCAGCGTTTTAGATTAAAACAAGCATGCAGCTATACAAAAATGTCTAAATACAAGGTGAATAAAATTCGCGGCTACATCTTACCGTAATCCACGAATTTTAATTAGATTTTATTTTCAGTGATGAACTTTAGACATCTATGGCTCGGATCGAGATAGGGTAGTGAAAATCATGCAAAAGGGGTCGGCCAGGGCCTAATTTGAAGGTAACATTTCTGCTTTGCTTGAAAAACTGGAAAAGCTTCAATCGGGAATGCTGGACGCTAATATATCGAACCCGGACCTTTCGACTGCAAAATAAATGTTCTACCGCACGGTATTAATACATGTAGAATTTTTATTAGGTGTGTAAGTTCCGGATAATAAGAAAAAGGAGTGACACGTGAATGATGCTATAATTATCACTATTACGTGCTAATTACGTTAAGAAATGTTTCAGCATTAGAATAATAATAAAAATGCTTGTTTTTCCCTGCAGAATGAATGCTTGTTAATGTTGTCGACCAGTAAATTATATGAGAGTTAAGCTGGATGCCAACACGTAGGTAGAATCAGCTGATAACCCCAGAATGGTCCGTGTGTCATTCAATGCAGTTTGAATGTTTGGGCTTATAAGTTATGGGCCTGTTGTGACAGCCTCACGTTATATAGCTGTTTTCTTCCCAGTGGGAAACTCCATGCAGCTTCTAAGAAGAAAGAACGTGTTCCAAGAGGTAATATTTTGAAGGGAATTTGTAAGTGTCTGTTTGGTATAATACCATTGCATTTGTAGAGTGAGCATATTCCCATTTTAATGAATATCTTCAAGTCCGCAAGGGGGCAAAAAAGCAAATTTTCCAAAATATATATATCATCATCATCATATTCAGCCGTTTTCTATCCACTGCTGGATGAAGGCCTCCCCCTTTTCGTTCCACATATCTCGGTCCGCTGCTATCCTCTCATCCATGTAGCACCTGAAAAACGTTTGATTCCATCTACCCATCTTACATTTGGACGTCCTCTCGCTCGTTTCTTTTCTTTAGAAATCCAATGTAGTAGATTTGTCGTCCATCTTCCATCTGTTCGTCTAGCTATGTAACCGGTCCATCTCCATTGCATCTTCTTCGCAGTCGATTACATCCTCTACCTTTGTTTGTGCGCGAATCCATTCGTCTTCCTGACCCTCCTGGTTATTCCTAGCATGCATCTCTCCATTGCTCTTTGTGTGACTCTCAATCTTTGAGTTCTTTGCGCATTCAATGTCCAAGTTTCGCAGCCGTATATCATCACTTGTAAGACACATTAATTATAAGTTTTGTAAGACACATGTAAGACACTTGTAAGACACATTGGTAGTTTGCTTTTGAAAATAAAGTATATTCTTCCAAATGAACTCCACGCCATTTTACATCTTTTATTTATTTCATCAGTCAACTTAGCATTCGATGTTTAGAGCTGGCCTAGGTAAACATGCTCATCAACTATGCCTATTGTCTCTCCGTTAATCTTTACTTTCTTCTTTGCAGCATGTTGATTGTACATTACTTTTGTTTTACTTAAGTTCATTTTAAGGCCTATTTTCCAACTCTCGTTACTCAGTTCTTCCACTCTGGTTTGTAGTTCTTCTGCACTTCAAGCAAGCAGGATCATCAGCGAACCGTAGGTGATGAAGATATTCGCCATTAATTTTAATTTCAACTTCATCCCAGTTTAAATTTTGGAACATTCTCCCCAGGACCGCGCAAAACAGTTTTGGAGAAATTGAATCTCCTTGCCTTACCCCCTTTCTAACTTTAAAATTTTATCTTTCTTGATGTAGTCTTCTCACGTCGAGTTGTTTAAGTCTCATTCTCTGATTGCAAATGTAGTGAACAAAACAATCACGGGATAAATGACGGGCCCCCGGGATAAAAGCGTCTGTGGAACCTGCGATGTTTCGTTTTTAAAGATGGGGGAGGGGCGACGACTTAAGTTTATGATATACAGTGGCAGACAAAAGCATTGGAAGAAAGTGGATTTTGCTCTAAATATTACTGCAATTGTGTATATATTAAATTCAACAAACCATAAATTGGAACACAACTTTATTTCACTTAAGAAATAATTATAACTGGAAAATAAAACTTAATGTAGTTTACAAGGATTTACAAAGGAAAACATAGTTTTATAACCCTACAAAAGTATTATAACACCTTCCATTTCAAAATCCTGATTGAGTTGTTGCTCCACATAACTCTTGAAATTGTCTGTGGCATTAAATGAACATATTTCTTAGTCAATCTCATTTTTTCATAAGAAACTGCTTCAGTTCTATTCTGATTCTGACTTAATGTTGTCTAGCCCTGTTTTCCGGTTCATTCTATCTATTCTCCATGGAATTTAAATAAGACCTCTCACGTAGGGTCTTCAAAGTGTAAGGTATGTTCCATACAATCCACTACGGAACTATTTCTACACTCTGCCTCGAGTAATTGTCTTGCTGGAAACAAAATTCATATTTCCTAAGCCCAATTTCTCAGGATTTTCTTTAACATTTTCGTGCAAAATGTATTTACACTTTAGAGTATATTCAAATGTAGCCATTGTGTATTTTATAAATAAAAGTTCCACATCGTTAAATTTTTGGACATCGTGCTTTTGGTAAGACA
>JAGDQP010061435.1:0-12041 GCA_022664845.1 Lepisma saccharinum
AAGAATGTTTAGACGGTACCAATGACTGGTATGCCATTTTCCAAAAGGGAGACATGGGAGTCAATAACTAGCAATTAAAAAAAAAAATTGCAAATTTCTATCATAACTATTTTTACCTTTAAAACATAAAAAAGTACTATGACTAGCATTTACACGTAGTACTTTGCTTCACAGGAACAAATATTTGGCAGCGGTGCCACTTACTGGTGCACGTCTTTAGGTTGGTAATTTTAAAAAAGGATTAATAATTTTCAGACAAAAGAATAGATCTATGCCTGATACTACTTCTCTGCTAACTGAAGAAAAGTCCAGGAAAGCTGACCCTCTGGTTTTTTTTGAAATGACGTTAGATCTTAAATATCTTCTCAAAAGCGTCTAGAAAACGAAAGGGCCAATCATGAAGGTGTTTCTAGCCATTGATTGGTCATTTTGCTGTTTTGAAGAAAAATAAATAAAGATACATTTTCCGAATTTTTATTTTTTTCACTGTAGAATTAATTTCAGAAATATTCTAAGAATTTAAAGTTAGCGATAAACCAGATAAATAAAGCCTGAAAAGATCAGCACTTCAAGTTTCAAAACAATAGTGGCCTAAAATTACTAATAACTAGTACGTTTACCGTAGTTTCAAAAGTTAAGGCTCAATCCGAGTGGGTTTTCCCGCCTTTTTCGTTTTACATTAATTATTCAAAATTCAGTGCAGGTAGGCCTAAACACAATGCAACTTTCACGGACCAAAGTTCGTTTTGTACTTCAATAATAAGTTCAATTAACTTTAAGGAAAATGTTAGTAATAACATTAGGATTATGTGCAGACACTTTTGGGACATTATTCTGTCCCAAAAGTGTCTGCACACATTCCTAAGGTTACTACTAGCATTTTTTTAAAACTAATTGTACCCGTTGTTGAAGGACGAAACGAACTTTGGTCTGTGAAAGTTAAATTTTGTTTACCTGCACTGATTTTTTAATAATTGACGTAAAACGAAAAAGGCGGGAAAACCCACTGGGATTTAGCCAATGTTTTGTTGCAAACACCACAGAACGGAGAAAAAGACAAATTCAACCGTCGCTTGTTTAACCAGAATTGACTATTCAAGTGAGTAGTGAATATTACCATTAATAATGTTTGAAAGATCCATCTTTTCTTGTCTTAATCTTGTAGAACGTGACTGGCAACACTGATCTCTCTCTTTGTGTGTATGTGTGTGAAGGCCTGCAGAGGCGTGGTTCCCGCGCAGGTACAGAGGTGGAGCCATTTAATGAGGATCAATAACACCGCTCCATTTCCCTCCCCCGCACCCTCCTTCTAACCATCAACCCCAACAGACGCCCCTGACATTCCCTCTGGCAACTTTAATATTACAGCACAGAAATGGTATCTTCCCTACACTTCAACGTAGGGGGCACCCTATCCGTGTACCAATGTGTGGTTGCGTTTGTGGTGAAATTGCGATACACGAGTTCATATATACAAAATACACCCACCCACACATATTTTCTAAAAAAAAAAAAATGTCGTCCCACGCATGTTACTCAGTGTAACTGTGTAATGTGCATAAATATAGGTAAGCTAACTAATTTTAACTGCAGGAGCATACAATATTTTCTATACGAATTTTTATCTCCTCCCTACATTTGTGAAAGGTCAACACATATGAACTTCACAACTGTAAGTCAAAGCAAATTTATGCACCCGAACACATGCGTTATAGCAAGTTGGATAACGTAAGGTAATTTTGCAGCATTTATACAAAACGTAATATTTTAGCTTGAAGCTAAACAGCATAGATTGAAGCTAACATGTCACTGTCTCTGTTGTGTCAAATGGGAAATCCTATAACACTAGGTTTAATAGCAATAGGCTTATAATAGTGCAATTTTACTTATAATGGAAAATTACCCTACCTTATCCCAAATATAACGTTATAGCTTACTAAATTATTTTATAGTAGAAACATTTAAAAGGTATCCTTGTATGTAGTATTAAGTACAAAAAAAAAATCCAAAACGGTACACACGAAATCAGAAGAACGGAAACGTTCACTCATTTTTCGATAAGAAAATGATTTCATCGGAAATTATTGAATTTCATTCGAAAAGAATGATTATCAACGAAACACTCGCTTTGGATAGAAAATGTGATCTTTCTGGTTGGGATTCCGATCCTTTATAGAAGTAAATTTATTCTTTAAACTTGAAAGAGCGATTGATTTCTCATCTTCTCAGAGTGGTTCACAATGTATCATGGGTACTAGTTAAGTTTGTTTTTCCGCCATGTTACTACAAAGGTTACCAAAAGATGAAACTTTACTGTGAAGTTAATCGCGTTTAGCTAAAACAAAATGACAGCAGAAGACCTTATAACTTTTCTCAGTGATAAAAATATACAGAAGACGTCACGAGTAAGATATATACAAGAACTCTTTGAATGTTGTTCTCAAGCACCTGCCAGGACGAAAGAGTCCCTTCGAAGTCGTTCTCTTGCAGTTGCGCGGCTAGCGTAGGCGATAGAGTCTTCAATCCCAGGCCAGAAAGTAGCACCTTTGCACCAATGTCAAGTCCCCCCCTTTTTTTACATTTATAAGAACATTACTTATTTTGTTATTATTTCTTAAGAATAAATGTTCCTTTTCAACATTTTATTGTGTCGTTTCTATGTTCAAAATATAAAGATTTTCATCTCAATAAATGCAAATTGATCTAGAAAATTAGAAAATAATATCAATTTTAGACAGTTTTCAACATTTTTAATTTTCAAATGAGGATAAACAATAATCTTAATACACAAACAACAAAGTTAATATATATTGTTTAATAATCTAGACGTTTTTACTGGTGCCGTAGAGTTTAATTCAATCAAAGTGTCGAAGTATAGTTTTAATATTTCAAATTAAATGTTGACTATTACAATGAATAAATGCTCGTTACGACTTTGTAGCATTTGTTGGTATAAGGAGCGGGTAGGTAGAGCTTATGGGCTAATGGAAATCAAGAAAATCTTTAGTAGTCAGGATGGCTGGCTTAGAGGTACCATTTGAGGACCTAATAATTACATAGAAACAATAATTCCGTTCACGCAAACTATATTTTTAACAGACCAATTACATTTTTTTAACTTCAAGGATGATCCCGTCAGCAAAACGAAGACGGGCCGGCGGCTGTTTTTTGGCGGGCCCGAGTCGGACCATCACCCGTTTTTTCATCTATCACGACCTCAGGTCAACGATTCTTGTCCATGACGAGCTCCGACGGGATTTCACCTCTCCAACCGTTGGACGGACGTCTTGTGCCACTCAAATCCCGACTTGGCGGACGCCACTGTTTAGCCATCTCTTTGGCGACAGCCGCTACAAATTTGGATGTTGGTCCACCAGCATATCGCGCCATTTCGCTGATGGAGATTCTTCCAGGAACTAGCCATTTTATTTATCAAGTCTTTGAGTCAGGTTTTTAATGAAGAAGATATATATTTTTTATTTGACAGCAGTTTAGAATGATACTGTTTATAAAATAACACAATACTAGAGAGAATTTTTAAAGTGGAGAAAGATATCAAAATGTACCTGCCATTTTTATAGAGGTACCACATTAAAAGTAGTTCCATAAATGGAGTTTACTGAACTCAAAGCTCAAACGAATTTTGGTTGAGGCCCTAGCCTGCATTACACATATGCAAAAAGAGTAAAATTGAAACAGGGCTAATATCTTTTAGGACGAGGTTCTACTAAAAAAGAATAGTAATAAAATGCCCTAAGCAAAAGTGCTCTCAGTCATCTGTATTCAAAATTATGGAAGTAAGAAATGTTCCGGTTTCCAACAATATAGCTAAAGGAAGTAAGAGAAGGAGGGGTAAGATGGGGAAGATCTAAATACGAGAACTTTGTTATGTCTAATTCTTCACTTACATAGTAAATAAACGAAAGTTACAATTATTCATTTTTTGTATTGTAAATGAAAAGTACAAATTTCCCATCTTACCATATATGTGGGGGCAAGATGGGTTCTGTATGATGGGGTTATGTAAATCACATATTGTATGTTATACCTCCTCTGTTATTATGATAATGTAAACTAAAATTAACCAACCAAAACCAGATGAAAGCAATAGATTATATACAAAAGCAACAAATTTTTGTTAGAATATCCAAATATGAAATAAATTGCAGTCTTAATATTTTGGTATTTTTGTTTCATCTTCCTATTTTGTTTGTCTTTTCGTCTTACACAATTGTCGTCTGCTTCCGCTCCTATTCATACACAAAAACGAACAACAAAAAATGAAAAATCGCAATAAACGGACATGAACATAGCCTATATCGAAAGTACCGGTACCCAATCTTAGATTTTGCTCACTAGTTTGGTAGATAAAATGACAGTATTTCGTCTTAAACAAGTAGCGAGAAAATCTGTCTATTAAAATTTAAAAATGATTATTAACTTAATACTAACACTACGTATTTTTTGACGTATTGGAAAACGTTGGAAATTATATCAAGGAGTTAACATGTTTTCGTTTGAACACACTCAATATATACTCGACCACCTTCTCATTGTAGTCACTCTTGTCTTGTTGGCAGACGAATTAGTTGACGTATTCACTACCCCTCTGGAGCGCCTCCCACTCTCTCGGTTGGCCCTACCTCTTCATCTCACCTCTTCTTCGCCTACGCATAAAATTATGTAACACAAGAAGCTAAAGTTAATGCATGTGGTACTTCTACATCCAGTGGCACGGAAAGATTGCTTAAAGAAATGTAATTACAAACTAGTTACAATATTGCATGTACTCGTATATATGAGATCTCTTCAATTGGCGATCTGCGACCGCATAGATATTTATTTGTCTTGGCCTGCCTTCAAAACAATGAATAAATCAATAACATATTGAATAAATTTTTAGTTATTTCTTTTAAATTTCCCGCTTTACTAAGGAGAGTATTGGTAGTTCGTGTCCTGGCCACAAGGGGCAGTGTTTGTCTTCGTAATCCTAGAGCCGCTAGGTGGCAATGGCGACGCTTCACAACATATATATGATATTACATCTGTCTAGAATATAGTTCAGTTTCTCTCCTTGTATTCTTAAGCTAGAAAAAAAGAAGTATTTTTAACGGTCGTTAATCCATCTCATCCATACAAAGTTTGTTTAACAGTAACCTTAACACAAGCGGTCCTTACAAAATGTTAATTAAGAATAAAAACCCAAATAAGAACTTTTACATGAAAGAAACCAAATTATATATATATTACGTTTTTCAGTTGTGCTACATTCTAAAAATTTGGTCTTTCTGCAATTTCTGTACAAAATGTAAGATTTGAATCAGGTTCAAAAGTATAACTGATAAAGAATACAATATTTTTGAAATAGTACAGTGCAGGGATTTCGCCAGAATTTTACTCTGGAGGTTGTAAAGTCAAAATTGGGTAAACCGTAGGTGAAGTTTTGCACGGTTTCTATAAATTTTTCGTCGTTAAGTTTTAAAGTTGAGGGGTGTTCTCAAGGATTTGAGGTATGACACCCCTCAAAGAGGGGAGTATGGCGGAATCACTGGCACAGTGTTATAAGATTGCTGCTACATATTTATTTCATTCGATTTATGTTAATTAATGTGACATACTTTGTGTGAAATATTTATAATTTATTCTTCTGTTACTTTGTTATAAAACAATGTTTCCTATCATAATTTTAGTTTGAAGTTCATAATCAATACGGAAGAAAAATAAAACTTGCAAAGACGGATTTTCCTCATTTGGAAAGAGCCGGAGAGAAAAATGGGACTTGAAGTGGATAAAACCTTGCAACAACAAGAGAAAGTACTTAAAATCTCTGCCGACAGATGTCTCTCTTCCCAAGGCCCCTCAGGACACATGGTCGTTTTATATATCCCTCTCTCTTTTCTTCTCCTCAATAATCTACTTTTACAGAACATCTCCATCTGTGGCAAATGTGGCACCCCCTGGCGGCGAGGATTTAACGGATCAAGGGGGTTCGGGAAGTCATGACGAGTCGAAAGGCTATATGCTACTGGAAAATCTCTCTCTCTCTCTCTCTCTCCGTAAGTATCAACAGGAACAAATAAAGGGAGAAGGAAGATACATTTGAAACATAAGTTCATTCTTTTGTTAACCATTCAAGTTATAAACTTTCTAAAGCCAGATTTGCATCTCTGTTTTAAATTACATCTCTCATACTTACAGAAGTAAAATATGATGTTAGGGATAAATGTTGGCTTTCTTTCTGGCATCTCCGTGTCAATACGGGGATGCTTTAACCTTATACGGGGAAGAAGGGACAAGGGCTCAGTTCGCTTGCAATGCGTTCTAAGAACTTATTAAACGCATGTTCAAATAGTTAGGCAATTCGCCCTGCAGAGGCCACCACTGCGCCCATTATGTAACAACACTAAAGTTCAGGGCGCAGTAGTGACCTCTGCATGGCGAATTACCTAACTATTTGAACATACCTTTAATAAGTCTTTAGAACGCATTGTAGGTAAACTGCGCCCTTATCCTAGCTCTGTATATGTACCAGTATTTACAAGTCAGGAGTAGATGAGCTATGCACCGTTGGATTGTCATGATCTGAAAGAATGGGGAAAACTATGACTTCTACTCTAAAGCTAGCAGGTTCTTTTTATTTGCTTAGCTTTCTCCTTTATAAGGATTGACGATATAGCCTTAATCAAATCAGGAAGAAATTTACTTCATTTTTAGCGACCTGGAGCCTATTTCTCGAAAAGAGAAGTTGACAAGTGACTACTGTAAAAGTAAATGTCTGGTGACAAATAGTACAAATTCCTGCTTCTCGAAAATGTTATCAACACTTGTCAGAACAAGTTTAAATCGACAAGTCTAGAAGAAACCCTAAAAAGTACAAGTCAGCTGAATTGGGCATGAAATTTTAGTTTATGCAAAATGTTTGGAGACCGTGTGCAAAAAGTGGTAAGTTCTCCAGCTTCTGCTGAATTAACGAACATCAAAATGGAAAAAAAAAACGAGCCGTCGTACGCCGTAAAGCGTTGGCGTAGCATTTCGGAGGCCCTGGGTTCGATCCCAGTGACCGACAATCCCGAATGAGGTTTTTCCAGGTTGTTTCCTCAATCACACAAGGCAAATACCGGGATGGCAACTTCAACATAGGCCCTGGACGTCATCTTCCTGAATCTTTTCCTCTCCCCTAACCTGGCCTGAGCCTTAGATGCCTAAAGGCCATAAATAAAATTCAAATTTAATTAAAATGAAAGATTGAAGTTTATTCTTCAGGCTGCTCTACCTGTTGGATTATTTAACGGAAATAAGTGGCATAATATGAAACACTTCATGGTCAAATATAGAAACGTTTTTAGTGAGTATTCGGGCACTCCCCCCACCCCATTCAGAGTTTTAAGCAGAATTAGTTTAATTTTAGATAAAATAGCGTAGTAATTGCGTAAGTTATGCACATAACCCCCCTACACTTTAAATCATCAGTAGATTAATTTATTTTCTATAGGCTAGATACGCAGCTGCGGGCTAAGATTGTTACATGTGTGAGAGATGACATCTCCCAACTAGCACTTCTGGCGGAAGATATTGACTAGGGCCTTAGTTTACGTGTCATTCGTGATGAACTTGAGGAAAATCTCAGCGAGGAGTTCGGGGAGCAGAACTCGAACTTGTTTGCCTCCCCAGTACAATTCTGAGGTTCACAATGTGTATTTTCATGGATTCGTGTGCATGAATAGTGAATGGACTAATAATAAAACAAAGATCTGTGATATAAACAGTGAACATAAAACATAAATACTGTGCATAATAGCACTAGTTTCATAAATAGTATTTTCTCATGGTGCATGAATGAAAATGAAGAATCAAGCACTCGGGTTGAGTGAGCAAATCCTTCGGATTAAGTTGAAATATCGGCTTATAAGCTACAGAGCTGGATGGAAAGTTACTGACGTTTGTCTCGTCTTCCAAACTTTTTTTTTTTTTTAAGTTGATGAAACGTGAATTTCTTTAAATTTATTTATTTCCGTATATTGTGTTCACAGTCTCAAAATTTGACTAACAAGATCCCGCATTGGTAAACATCCGGTCACACGACGGACTCTACTCCACATTCATTTCTATGTTATTCCAAGTGAAAGTTCTGAAAGGAAAAAATAGGAAGTCAGGCTTCCTTCTTAAGATGTAAAGTTTTAATTTTGCTGATATTATTTTTCAAGTATTATGTTTATCTCGTACTTTTGTGTTGGGTTTCATCAACTTTCGTTAAGAAACTGACGAGTCGTCTGAAGTAGTTATTTGAAAATCATTAGATTCGTTAACTGACGGTTCGCTAAATTCTTACTCAGATAGCATGCCAGCTTGTGACAAGGTTGTTAGTCATATGCTCTCAGCTTGGAAGACTTGATATTGTTTTGAAATCGGTAAGAAAGCATGAAACTAGGTTGTTGTTATAACTGGCCTATTTTAGCATAAGTTAAGCTTGTTGGAAAAAACATATAATCATTGGGGCTGAAATGCCCACTTTCTTATATTTTTCTTATTTATGACTATGAATGGAATTGTACAGGGAAAAAGAGCATACCAAATGCGAGGTACATCTTTCAGTATTTCTTCCTGGACGCTAGATTATATAGGATTATATACTGTAGGAGATACACTGATGTTTGTAATGTAAGAGCGATATGGGCATAATACCCTACCATCGGGGTAAAACGCCCACCGTCGTGGGGTAATATGCCCCTGCACACCAACACTATACCAAACAAGGTGGAAGGTCATAGCAATGGAAATGATGTTACGATAGAAGCTAGTACATACTACAGGAAATTATATTTCGGTACAAGTCACAAAAACTAGCCTCTAAAGCATGAAGTTCCTACGACTTCCTTACCATTGACAGGCTTGGAAAATACAGAATAGAAAAAATATCAGTGTTGCCGACGAGACGAGATTTAGGCTTTCTCGTCTCGAAAATATATTGTCCAGAGAGTCTCGTCTCGAAAAGATGTATACTTTGCATTACGAGAGCTCTGTCTCGTCTCGTTTTCTATAGCCATTTTCTGTCTCGTCTGGTGGCAACACTAGAAAATACCTATTAAATAAAAATACGAAATGGAAAAGCCTGTTTAGCTTCATTCTAATGATGAGATGTAAGTTTGTTTTGCACAACATAATACTAATAACATTAAAATTGTCTCGATTTTCAATTGGAGGCAACATTTCTTTCAGAGCCCTCTAACTTGCCCTACAAGAAAAAGCCACGCACTTAAAAATCCTAGCCCTGCTCACCAATAATGAATATTGAAAAACGAACTACCAAATAAGTAATTAATATCACATTTATTCTGAACTCAAGAGCAAACAGTATTACATTTTTTTTTATTAGTTTGCAATTGAAATCATAGACCTTAGCCTCACAACGAAACTTCATCGAATCCCGAAAAACGCCGTTAGTCGTGTGATAATAACTGCAAACTATTTTCACTAACGTTACAACTATTTCGAAATGCATCCTTAATTTTCGTTCATTTTATAATAAGTTTTAGATTATAGACTTATATCATTTTCTTTCATTAATTTTTACAATATTAATACAAATTCTAAATTCTGCATAGGAAAACATGAGTATATCACATAATAAATTTTAGTACCACCTGGTGCGAAACATAAGAACAAAATTTCTTCTTACCACTAAGTTCTGTTTGAGTTCTATCTTCGCAAGGTAAATAAAATCTCCATCGTATTTTTTTAACTACAGTCTATTTTAGAATATGACGAAAGATTAATGTTTCTGGATAAATTCCACAAATTAAATCAAAAGAGCGAAATATTCATTCTTCATAGAGAGGAAAGAGTGACTACTCTTTCAGAGCGAAATTTTTAACCAAAATGAGTTGTTTTCAACGAAACACTCTCGCTTTGGATGGAGAATGTGATCTTTCTAGATGGAATTCCGATGCTTTTGGATGAATTTTTTCTTCAGACTTAAAAGAGCGATTTCTCATCTTTTCAGAGTGGTTTCCAATGCATCATAGCTACTAGTCAAGTTTGTCTCCGCCATTTGTAACTGCCAAGGTCATCAAAAGAAGAAAATATCCTGTGGAATTTATCGCGTTGCGTTTAGTGAAAAACGACGAATAAAAACCCGAAAACTTTTCTCAGTGACAGTAATATACCAGAAGATATCAGGGGATAAGATATGTGCAAGAAATCTTTGAACGTTGATCTTAAGTACCCGACGAGACGAAAGAAACCATTTCGAAGGCGTATTCTTGCAGTTGGACGGCTGGCTGAGGGGATAAGGCATTGGATAGCTGCCCGAAAGGTTCGAGTTTAAATCTCCCAGACATTAACACATTTATTTACTCTCTTTCCTTCATAAGTGCATTACTATTCTTTCTTACTACTTATGAATTAATGCTGCCTTTTGCATCTTTTTACAATTCCAATATTTTATTGCGTCATTTTCATGTTCAAAACTTTATCTGAATAGATGAGAATTCACCTAAAAATATATTATGTATACGTTGCCATCGAAATGAACTACCATAGATCTCATTTTTTTTTTTTCAAGTGGAAATTTCTCCGATAAAAATCCACTCCAAAAGAGTGAACCTTCTTTCCGCTGTCAAAAGATGAAATATTTCGCTCGAATCGAGCGGAATTCCGCAAGAAAAAATGAATTTAGTGTGTGGGGGCGGGGGGGGACGGGTGAGAGAACGTCCAAAAAATTTAGTAGTCTCGTAATTACCTTATATTTTTTTTAACTTATTTTTGTACAGACATGTGAGTAGCACATAATTAGTAGGGGTACCAGCTGCAAGTTTAGACAATCCTCTCCTTTTCGCCTTACAGCAGACCTGAGAATTAAGAAGCGCCATTTCTTTCTACTGTTCTTCTTCCTTCATAAAATGCAATTAAAATATCTTTTGTCATTTTTCTGGTACTGAAGGTCCTGTTTTTGTAGCTAGTATTACGTTATTCGGAATAGAAAACTCCATGAAAGAGTGTGGAAAGAGAATTGGGAGCCTTTCAAATGTAGACATGGAGCAGAATGAAAAATCAGCTGGACGCAGTAGAAGAGAAATGAAGGAGTGCTGAAGCGATTAGGAAAGAGAGAGGTTGAATCCTGGATACCATAAAGAAGAAAGAAAGCGACAGATTAAGGACATTAGCTGCGCAGAGGCTGTATACTGAGGAATGCAATTGAAGATAATTAAACGGAAGAAGAAAAAGAAGAAGAATTAAACTCCTTGACAGTATTAAGAAAGATAAATCTTTTGAAAAGTAAGGAGCAAAATCGGGATGAATGGAGAAGGCTCAGCTCGCCTTGAATCACCTGTCGCTTTCGGCAGAACACTTATGGCAGTAATGCTGATATTCCTTTCCATGTTTAACGATCTTTTCTGAACTTATAAGGGTGCCACGGAACCCACGCTGCGCACCCGTATGATTTTATAGCAAGATCACTGGTTTAATTTGTGCATCTGTACAACCCCCATGATACTATGTACTCTTTGGTTTTGTTATTAGTATTATTTTTTTAATTCTTCAGTTTTATTTTTAATTCATCACCAGATGGCAGTGTTGGTAGTACGTAGTAAGACCTAGTTCTTTCAGCAAAGGTACCACCACATTTTTAGATTTTTTTTTCTCGTTCGCGGCTACGAATTTTCTTTTTACAATACAACTGTGATTAGTGATCTCCAACTCAAGCTCTAATTGGTTAAAATAATCAAACAGTGTTCCTATTTTGATTCCTCGTACTCGGTTCGTCGTAAAGAAATCTATTTGCTTAGCCCTTATTTTGCTAGCATGCGTAATATTTTTTTAATCTAACTTGACTTGTTTAACTAACCCGCCGTCGCTTACTGGGCATTATTATGTGTAAAAGTACATTTGTTGTTTTTTTTAAGGAAACGTGTGTTAATAGAGAATGTGAGCATTTAGATATGCCAACTCCAGAAGTGAAGGGATATAAGTGACATTAAGGTATAAAGAGTTTGAGGTAATCTTCTATATATAAGGTAATTAGGTAAGTATAGGAAAAGTAA
>JAGDQP010061436.1:0-12041 GCA_022664845.1 Lepisma saccharinum
AGGGAGTGATTTTATAAAGCAAGCATTTAATATATAGTGTTTTTCCATGATCTTAATTAGATATACTAAAGCAAAACATTTGTATTTTTGATTACTATAAAAGTTATAACAGATCTACTTTGATACACACCACTACACGAACTGAATCAAATAATAGTTACAGCTGGTCATATTGATATATGATGCTTATGTTAAAGGCAAGGCTTCAGCCTAAAAGGCTTAATAACATTGTAACTAATTGTAATATTAATGCTACATTTATAAAAAAAAGCTCAAACAATTCACTTATGAAATATATAATTAATATAAAAAAACTTTAAAAATATATTCTGTATTATATTTTCAAAAAAAATATAATCTCAAACTGAACTGTATCCAAATGAAGCAAGAATGGATTTAATAATACAATTTCAAACTACTAACCTGCAGAGAAGGTATGATGTTTTCGAAAGTTCCTGCAGAATATGGTAACTCTCCTCCTGCGTCCTGCTGCAGTTTTAACTCCACGTTTTCCTCTGAGCAGTCGCTTTTGGTTTCACATTGAGTGGTATCGAAGAAACACATCTCAGTTGACAAGACTGATTCGTCGCAGCCTATTGGATCTACATTATTCTCGGTCTTTGCATCAACTGAGCAGTATGACTGAAACAATTAAAGTAGTTACAATTCAATAAATTGTGCCTTTAGAAATACCATCACTTAAAACAATATATAATTCTTTGGCACTCAAATTGCAGGTTTCAAATGCCGGTGGTACAAATAAATACACTGTCGAGCAATTCTAATTGAGTTTTGTCTCACCGCATAATATTGTATTTAAAATAATATATGCTTCCTATAAAATATTTCACTCAGCTACAGTTAATAACTTCAAAAAAAATCCTGCTCCTCTACGAAAATTCCGTGGACACAATGTAGTTATATTCAAAAATGCACCTGGCTATAAAGTTAATATTTACTACTGTACTGCGGGCTGTTATTATTATGCTATTACGGAGGCACCTGCGTACACATTGAGAGACTAATCTTAATGAACTGACAACACACGCTATTAACGAATCTTTCTTTCACTCTCTCTAAACACACGCAGACGCACCCACAAATATAAATGTATAGGCACAAGCACGTGCGTGATAAGATTCCGTACGAGTTAAGTTGAAACAGGATATAACTGGCAACTGACCGGAAGTTGACAATATACTTAGTAATAAAACAAACTTTCGTTAACACTAAATTATTCTAATTCTTGTTTATTATGGAACCATATATCCTATAAAAGTTAGTCGAAGAAAATGGCTGGGATATCGAAGAGGAACAAACTATTATAGTTTGTTCCCTTTTGTTACTAGTGGTTTTTTTTTAATTTTTGAATTGAATTTCTAACCAATTTTGGATAAAAAGGGTCTCAAGTCTTTGACGGTTCCTCATTTAGAATACCAAGCAGCCTCATATCTTTTCTTGGTATGGAAAACATCGAGCTGCAGGGTTCAGTTTTCCAAGGCTCCGGCAGCCAATAGCGTCAAACGAACTATTTGTTCATCCTCGATTGTTATACTTTTATGCCAGTAATCTCGTGATGTGTTTGTAGGTTATATATAAAGGTGCATGTGTGTGTGTTTGAATACATAAACAAGTTAAAATTTATATAAAAATCAGCTGATGAAAAATTATATACACATCTGTTTCGCACGGAAATACTTGTGAAGTAATTTTCAAATCTGTTTCCATTCCGGCAATGGCCGAGACCTGAACAGTTTATTGTTCATACTTCATGTTCATGGAGTAGGCAATAAATGGTATCCGTAAGTTATAATGTATTACAGGTTTCAATATCGCTGACACAAATTTATTACAGAAATAAAAGCTAGATTTAGAATATCAGCCAAATATTAATAGGCCAACTTCTTGGACTCAGATGAATACAGAGCAGAAATATTTTTTTTAATATTCCAGGTGTATTCTTTCAAAGTCTTCAAACGATCTATGAAACAGAATCTTAATGAAAGATGAAATTTATACAAATATATTTTTTAATAATCTCTTATCCAAAACTAGTGAAGATGTGTCTCAGCGACCCCATAAGCAGAGTACGGATAGGTAATAATATGTCAGATAGTTTCAAGATTCGCAACGGATTGAAACAAGGCGATGCCTTGTCACCACTACTGTTTAACTTCGCGTTAGAATATGCGATTTTAAAAATGAAAGGGGACAAAACGGGACTATCATTGAATGGTTTGAATCAACTATTTGTATATGCGGATGATGTAGATTTAATAGGGGACGATATAGATGCACTACAAAGCAACACCGATGTCTTAGTAGAAGCGTGCGATGAGATAGGTCTACAGGTAAACATAGATAAAACAAAATACATTATAACAAGCCGAAGCACAGGGAATGAAGGAATTAAGAATATAAGAACTAGGGATGAGGTCATAGAGGAAGTAAACAAATTAAATACTTGGGAGCTTACGTAACAAGCAAAAATGAGGTCACGGAAAAAATAAAAAGTATCTTAGCATCGGGGAACGCGTGTTTCTATTCAGTCCAAAAACTTCTAACATCGCGATTAATATCAAGGAAATTGAAATTGAAAATATACAGAACGGTTATTCTGCCGGTAATACTTTACGGTTGCGAAAGTTGTAGTACGATGAACAGCAGATGAACATAAATTACGTGTATTTGAAAATAAGGTTTTGAGAAAGATATATGGGCCGGAACAGGACGAGATGATTGGAGAGTGAAGGAGACTGCATGGGTGTGCAGGCCATGTAGCTCGGATGGGGGAAAAAATAAGATTATATTCTATTCTGGTTGTAAGGCCGGATGGAAAGAGGCCATTGGGAAGACCGAGACGTCGTTGGGAGGACAATATTAGAAGAGATCTTCGAGAAGTAGGTGTTCGTGATGAAAACTGGCTTGATACAGCCCAGGATAGAATCCAATCGCGAACGTTTGTTACTGTGGCGATGAACTTGCGAGTTCCATAAGCCATTGAGTTAGTTAATTATCCAAAACTCTCACAGAAGTAGAAAGCAATCTTTGTGTAGGCTATATGAAGCATGAACGGAATTAATAGCAACATTTCCAACTACCTACCAGGAAAGAAGATTTGGGACTCTCCAAATGCTCTTCAGAATATGTTAATGTCCTTTCAGCTGCGTGCTCTTCTTTTCTCTCGCTGTTTTCTTCTGACCACTCACTTTTAATTTCAAATTCACTGGCATAGACTAAAGATTTTACAGTCGATGAAATAGTTTCCTCCCAGCATAATGGATCTACAGTATTCTCGGACTTTGCCTCAACTGAACTGCATATCTGTTTGAAAAATATAAAGCAGTTACAAATAAATATACAAACGGTGCATTTAGAAACCGCAACACTTAATAACCATGTAGCATCCTTTGGCTCTCAGACTATTAGCATGAAACGCCGTTAGTACAAATTAGGTTAAGAACATTCTATCAATTTCCTTTAAGTTTTGTCAAACCATTCAATATTTTATATGTAGAAATAATGGTGTTAAATCTGATATGTATGATTTCAGTCAGCTAAAGTTAATAATCACCACAAATAAAAAAAAATATCAGCAGACTTGTAGGTTTACTAACATTCCGTGGACAGTGTACAATTAGGTTGAAAAAGACATATGCTTAGCTAGTTATTACGTACTACTCCAATGGGCGTCGTAATATGCTCTCTTCACATGTAGCCACGCTCACTAAGATACTATCTTGAGAAACTAATAATGTATGATTGCATATTATATAAATACTCGCCTGCAACTCTTTCTCTCACTCACTCACCCGTTATCTATCTATCTATCTATCTATCTATCTATCTATCTATCTATCTATCTATCTATGTCTTATCGCCACACGTCTGGTCAGCGCAGAAGCAGAAGACCAACTCCACTATTTACACTCCACGAATTACAACAATGGCCGCCGAACCAATTGTTGTATAGAATACACAGCCTAAACGGCTGAATCTAGAAATGTCAAATTTACTAACAAGCTACATTATCACTTGCATGTTATTAAAATAATATATGATGTATCCAAAGACGCCATCTTGGATCCAAAATAGCGAACCTAAAAAACATTTTCCACACCGTTTGAGCTAGAGATACGAAATTTGGCATACAGGTGCATTATGACGAGTAGTTTAGTGAAATATGACGTTTGGCAAAAGTCGCCATCTTGGATCCAAAATGACCGCCCAAAATCCAATTTTGCACACCGTTTGAGCTGGATAAATGAAAATTTACTTGAAGTTGTACAATCACAAGGAGGTCACGACAATATAAGAAAACTTTCAAAAAGTCATCATCTTCGATCCAAAATGGCCGCCCCAAAAATCAAATTTACAAATCACTGAAAGTAAAGAAACGAAATATTCCTTGAAGGTGTATGACCAAGATTACAATAAATGGGGCGCAGCCCCCCGTGGGAAGATGCAGGTGGTATAGTACTGCAGGGAGATTTAAGTTAAGATAAAGGAGGCGCATCCTGTCAAAAGCACTGAAGTTTGGGGCGCAGGCCCTTACGGGGGTTTAGGGGCAGCGCTCCCAGCGAAGCAAAGCGAATATACATGTATATATATATATATATATATATATATATATATATATATCAGAAATATTCTGCAACAGTATTACTGTTGCACTAGTACAGTTTAGTGTATTTAAACGCACGGATATGTAATTATTGTAAGATAAAAATACTGTAAAATATGAATGAAAATATGGTTGTTCTTAACATAAACTAAAGTATTTCACCATATATATTAAACTTGATTAAATGACTGGTTTACATAAACAACTGCTTTACTAATCTTAACGAATATTATATAAATAACGGTTTCGTGAAACATATTCCTAAGATAAGGGTATACATAAATCATATTTTTATTTAACAAATTCGGAATTACCTATTTGAGAAGCCTTTAGGTTAAATGTAGTAGTGTGAAGGATCAAGAAAAAAGTTTGAATTATGCCTTGGAATGGAAAGGAATTTAGACGTGCGAAACTGAATGTCAAATATTGAAATCACGTAATTGTTGGAAGCATAAGTAAAGAAAGATGGTTGCTTATCTAACGCTTCATACAGGAAAACGAGTTTAAAAAATCTTGGGCTGTTTACGTAAGCGGAGCGAATCTAATTACTTAAAAGAGAAATACAGATGACCATATTATTTAAGGTTAAAAATGAAGCTGACAGAAGGGATTCTAAGTCTGTTGGCATAACTCTGACCAAATAATCCGCAAACTCTGAGTATACTACCCTCCCGGAGTGAATGTGTTACGGTACGTACATGCAATTCAGAGACAGTCTGACTGATATAGGTAAGAACGTTGCTATTCGACGCGAAGAATACAAAGCGAAAAGCTTTGATACATTATCATTTTAAGATTTATTACACAGTCAATCCGGCAAGTAACATATTTAGACGCTACAAGCAGAGCTTTGGCTTTTCTTGGGTTCCTGAACAAACCATGGTTTATTGACTATTTCATTAGGATTTACAAATCTTGTTTTATTTATTCTATGAGGCAGCTCGGACGGTGAAAATAATTTGAAGGCCATCGTCATAAAGGTGATGGATGACCTGTCTATGGACTAGATGACCTTATATCTATAATCTAGGTTCTATAGTTCTATATAATCTAGGTTCTAATTAGCTCTATAATACCTTATAGAACTAATCTATGCCGCTGATGTAGTTAGCAAAAAGGAGAGGAACTGATACACAGTTTTGATGGGAACTACATGAAATTATTATCGGTGATGATTTCTTACTAGAGAAGAAAAATGGCAGTGGTCGATACGTTACAAGCGAATCCAGAACACCGAGGTTTCTTAATAAAAGGGAGTATTTTGTTTAACAATAATGGCATAGTAGTTAACAGATTGGCAGGATTTCCTATAAACCAAAAGTATTGTTGGATGTCTAAAATCCAAGGGCTCACGAAAACCTTCTGTCACATGTACGAATGAAGTTATCCTGCTTTGTTTGATCTAAATCCTGAATGTAGAGGTTTCAGCTGATCTGTAAGCTAGCTTTGAATTTGATCTATAACAATATACTCCAATGAAGTTGATAAACTGGGAGAATACTGGCTATTGCATCAGTCACAGTGCAAGTTTGTGTAAAAACATTGCCAGTTTTCAAATTAATAGGAATATTCCATTATTGACTGAAATATTATCCCTGGAAATATACCCTGGGGTCGCCGGCGACCCCACGTGTGTTAACTTACGCATCTGCGCCTGCGCTAAATAACCTAAATAGTTCATTATTTGTTTACCTTCAGTGCTTGAGTAGTGGTCAAAGTAGGAATATTTAATTGTTGTTTCTGCACATTATTTATGTTTATTTAGGGTAGTTGGGTCGCATACGACCGCAGGGTGTTCTTTGTGGTATGAAAATAGCATTGTTGGAATGTTTTACATTTTTCTTCTTTCGAACTCTTTACGGCTGAAGTGCAACATTTCGTGGCGGAAATAAATAAAGGACTCTCAGTGGAAGAAATATATGTAATACTGAGTGAAGAGGCATCAGCAAATGGAAATATTGAGGACAATAACTCCCAGTCTGGTAGTTCAGTAAGTTCTGATAGTGAAATAGAAGACGTTGCAAATAATGATGATGATGATGATTTTGATGCAGACTCTAACGACGATAAGGATGAGAAGCAAATGCCGAGAAAAATAATATACGGTAAGAGCGGTCGTAAGTGGTATACTAAACCATTCTATTCAAAGAATACTAGAACGAGAAAACAAAACTTAGTGCATCGTTTCCCAAGTGCTAAAATATGTAGCTCGTAATATTGCAGCAAAACATGGTATTTTCAATATATTTATCACAGATGAAATATTGGATATTATATGTGAACATACAAACGCGGAAATTGAATTACAGAAATCAAAATTCACGTCCCATCAAAGCTATAAAGCACCAATACATCAAACTGAACTGAAAGCCTTGATAGGTCTCCCTTTACTCAGTGGTATTCTGAAAGATTCTGGGCTAACAGCTGACGAAAAGTGGTATCTGAAATTGGGTCCACCACCGTTCAGAGGTACTATGAGTAAAAAAAAAGATTTAAATTTCTATTAAACTGCTTGCGATTTGACGACAAAACGACACGGAGGGAGAGATGCTCGAGTGATAAGTTTGCACCAATCAGACAAACTTGAGGTATTTTTATCAATCAATCTAAGAGAAACTACACGTCAATTGAGCATGTGACTATTGATGAATAACTACTCGGGTTCAGTGGAATATGCTGGTTTAAAATTTACATTCCAAGTAAACCAGATAAGTATGGGATTAAAATGGTGACTATATGTGACTCTAAACATATATATGTGATGGTATCCCATATGGTGGAAAAGGAGAAATCAAATATCTTACTTCGAACCCAGTATGTTTTGAAGTTGACAGAGCCTATACCGAATACTAACAGAAATATGACTGTTGACAACCGGTTCGCATCTTGTGAATTAGCCAACGAACTTTATGAAGTTAGTTTGACTGTGGTAAGAACAATGCGATAAAATAAAGCTGAGATTTCTCCTGAAGTGGTCCAAACCAAGGGAAAAACTATGAACTTACCTGAATGTGGTGTTAATTTCTACAATGCAAATGACGAAGAGACCAGCAAAACAGAAATAACTTATTTTTATAATAGTACCAAGGGAGGGGTGGATACATTCGATCAACTCTGTCGTTCTAAAACAGTTGCCAGAAAGACTAGAAGATTGCACCTGAGAGTCTTTATCGCATGACAGATGCACCTGGTGTAAATTATTTTGTAATTTTTTGCTTGAACAATGCATCACCATCGAAACCTCCCAGAAGTAAGTTCCTGAAACCTTTCCGATTTTCTTTGGCACGGGAGCATATGAAGAGAATGCTCTTTCAAAACATTCTGAAATAGTTAAAGGCAATCATTTCTGGTGTTCTGGAGATAGAAGAGCCCCAAACTGTTAAAGAATCTCCAAGTGGAAGACCTGGTCGGTGTGTTTTCTGTTACCGTAATAAGGACAAAGGGACAAACAAGATGTGTGTATTTATTTATTTACTTATACATCGTATAACGGTATAACCGTATTTGACATAGTCATTACAATACAAATCATAATTCAAGTAAAACATACATAAAAAAATGGTAAAGAGTACATATACAGTATAAAGTAAAACGTATCTGTTAATATTTCGGTGTTTCAATGTACCTATAAAATTTTCAACCTCCTGAAGGGTATATCCTTCACAATCTATCAGTATTTCTTTAATCGTACGTTTAAAAGTCTTTTTGTTGGTATTCTTTATCTTATCCGGTAGTGTATTATAGAATATTATGCCCTGGTCCATGTATGATTTTTTAAGTTTCGTCAGTCTGCTTCTGACAAGTATTAGTTTATTGCAGTGTCTTGTTCTATATGAGTGAACCTCCATGCCTGTCAAAAAATCATCCTTATGGGAATTTATATATAATAAACAATGATAAATAAACAAGCAAGGTACGGTCATTATATTTAATTTTTTAAACATACCTCTACATGAGTCTCTATTAGTCATTCCTAAAATTGCTCTTATGGCCTTTTTTTGCCATATAAAGACTTGTTTGATTTCAACAGAACAGCCCCATAATAATATTCCATAACTCATATGGCTGTGAAATAATGCATGATAAGCTATACATATTGCTTATGTGCTGAACATTGCTTTGGAATTTGTAGCGACTGTAAAGATGCGAAGTGACTTTTCAATAATGCTGTGAACAAATCAGAATTTTTAAAACTTGTGTGGCTGTGTCAAATAATTTGGACTATTATTGGAAACAAATATTGATATTTGTATGACTATTCAAATATAATAGCTAATGAACAAAACATTTAATAGTAAACCATTAACCGAATATTTGTGTTCAATATGCAAAGCTATTGTCAAACTATGAGAAAATTCGCAGAATAAGCTGGATATGAGGCAGGGTTCATTTCAAATATTGCTTTTAAATTTGGTCGACGTCTACTGCATTCTACCTAAACTTATCATACAATTACACACAATTTACAAAAAAAAATCGTGTTCCCGGTGACGGTATGTTATTGATCTTCCTTAGTGCCATGTGACCTCCGTGAGGTGTAACGGTGAACTAAATTACTTGTGAATGACAGGGCCTTATGCAAAGCTGTGCGGCTTCGATATTGAAAAAAATATATCTTAGTAGCTACTGTAATAGGACAATAGCAGCTGACTTAAACAGTTCTCAATCAACTTCAGCATTCTACCTGCGTAATGGGGAGCTCGATTGACGTTCTAAAAACGCCAAACATTCCGGTTGAGCGAAAACT
Source organism: Lepisma saccharinum (assembly GCA_022664845.1). Taxonomy (NCBI): domain Eukaryota; kingdom Metazoa; phylum Arthropoda; class Insecta; order Zygentoma; family Lepismatidae; genus Lepisma; species Lepisma saccharinum. Next base: position 9,372 of record JAGDQP010061436.1, read on the forward strand.
CTGACAAACATAAATAACAGATTTCTGAAACGTGGAATAAATTAAAATGGTAGAAAGAAGACTATCACCGTTTGACAGGAGCTTCAGGGGTAGGTACACATTTCCATTAGAACACTGCAAATATAACTCAAATACCTCTGATATTAGAAGATCAAATGTACAAAACATTTATTTTTTCCATGGGAAGTGCATATTGGAGGAGTAATAATTTTCTTTATGAAACTACAAACCGAGGCGCATATTCTGTCACCTCGATGGACGAGTCTGGATATAGTGGCACGACAATGCATCTTACTAAGATTCGCAATTTGCACCACGGAATATGGTGGTTTAGTAATAAAGCGAGGGTGTCTCAAATACTACGCTCTGAGACTACGAGTGGCTGTTTGACCCTTTTTGAAAATGTTATTTATTGCCTTCAGGAATCTAAAGTTCAGGCCGGGATAGAGGAGGGAAAAGGAGTTGAGAATATGTCACCGAGAGCCTTTGTTAGAGGTGCTATCCCGGAATTTGGCTGGTGTGACTGAGGGAAAATCCTGGAAAAACTCAATTCGGATGGTCGGCTGCTGGGATCGAACCCACAGCACTCGAATGCTACGCCAACGCTCTACCACTGAGTAAAGGCGGCTCGGTGCTGTTTGCCCCAGAATTAGTGCATTTTCGCGCTGTAAATATCAAGACAATGAAGTGCTATGTTTATGATTTATTTAGAAAAGATTGTTATCTCCAAGATCACGGCAGGAGCTATATTTATCTTTCTTTATATGCTGGGCTTTAGGAATAATATTGATTAATATTATAGTCGAAATAGAATGTACTAATACGCATGGGAAGGCAGCAGTGAAATCTGGCATAAAAATTGCCTGAGAAAAATTGGAAAGTAGTTTTCAATAAAAGTTCTGGATATGCTTCTTATAAACAACTGACCATCCAATTAGGTTAGTTATGTACTTACCTGAATCATCTTCTCATCTTTCACTTCTCTGGACACTTCCGAGACCACGGAGCTGTCAAATTTTGTAGTAGTATTAAAATCCATATTTCATATTGATTTCAATCATACACATCAAGTATAACACATCTACTTCTAAGGGCTTCTGAAAAAAAAAAAAAAACAATGTTGAATTACTGTTGAATTCAAATACAGTTTAAGGCAATGTTTATCACTTAAAAAAAACAACGCCAAGAATGAGAGAATGTAGCAACTCCAAATTAGGCAGATAAATACCGTAACTTTCAGGCAGCAAATTATTAAACCTACCGCTGTGTAACATGCGTGACAATGAGGAACAAATGTAACAGAACTGCTCATGGTCAGTAGCCTGTGGGACGCCATGAGCGTTCAGAAAGACTGCGAGAAGGCGCGGAGTAGAACGAATGAGTCCTTGCAAGGCCTTATGGAGTATGTCTAGCCATGCGTCTTGGACACGATGCCATAGCTCATCAAGCGTAGCTGTAGGGCGTCACTGCCGTGAGAGGCGTTGTCCAATCATGGGCATGACGTGTTCGAACGACGATACATCAGATTAGCGCTCTACCAAAGGAAGAAGGAAACACTGCGTCCAACCTGGAAGGCGTACTGTATACCGCAGTACTAAATATTTAATTATTGCACTGCATCTAATATACTGGTTGTAATTTTACGTCAAGAGCATGGAAGTACCTTTCTAATACACACTGTTATACTGCGAAAATACCTATCATGTGTATTTTCTTTAATATTTTATACATTATCCTAATTTAGAATTGGCGAATGTATAGCTACTTACCTGTGGCTTATGTCTTTTATGTAAATAAAACATGGTAATAAATTTAAAACAAAATTTCAAATTACAAAGGAACGGATAAAACAGAATTACTCTTCTAAACAACCGTATTTGTTTTAGATGGCTCAGCTGATCCTGAAAAACAGAGATCAAATATTACACGAGATATTTTCCAGAAGGAATGAAACCCTTGTGTCCTATGTAAAAGGGCTTATTTCTCTCTCCTGTTTGTTTCATAACATTTTCACATAAAAAGCCTTAAAATTCAGTCCACCTTTTCTACATAGCACATTAATATGCACTTTAAGCCTTAAAAAGACATATATAAACTTTAGGTAATACCAATTTGTTAAGGTTGTGGATTCTAAATAACATCCAATAAATTAAACTTGCAGTAAGATATAAAAATAAAAGGAAAATAGATTTGTCTTCTCATTCCTAGTCTTCGGTTTAAATTCAGATGCTATATACTTTCCCACCGGTGAGTTTTCAACGCTTAAACGCACAACTTTGCATATGCCCTTGTACACTAACCTCTACGGGTTCTTTTTGGTGCTTTATACTTGGCCCTGCTTTCTCTTTCATCAAAAGACTGGAAACTTCCAATGGCGTCGAGTATCCTGTACAAAAATAAATACATATGTGGAGTTTATGTCCAATAATCTATGACCGTATATAAGATTATTGATTACAAATGCCGTACAGTACCGTTGAGATCGAAAGATAATCACAAATATCACAAAAATTATCACACTAACAGGTTGTTTTAAGAATCTTCTGTTAAACATTAATACGTATAGCCTAGAGCAATTAATTATATCTCATTTTATACTGAACTTTTTTTTATTTTATTTTTATTTTTTTGGAATTGATTTACCTTGTAACAAAATTTGACCTGCACGTC
>JAGDQP010061437.1:0-12041 GCA_022664845.1 Lepisma saccharinum
TTATCTCTCTAGAATGATGAAGATTATTCTATCAAAATTTCAGGGGTAGGTTGCGATATCTTCTTGCTAGAATTGTACCTCTCTCTGATGGAAAGCAATAGGAAGCGACTATCGTGCTCTGGGTCCTTCGCATCATAGACATCTCTCCGGGTGGATGTATTATGCTTAGATAGCAACAGAACATAGCTAACATACAAACTTTGCATTAATATCGTAAGGCTGATTATACTAGTAAAGAATCGTTATTTTTTGTAATAGTTAGTGAAGAAAATAATTCAAAGTCACTTTATTCGGAAGAACGGGATGAAACCGTTCTAAGAAATTTATCAAAATCCATATTGAACACGTCTTTTGTCTCCCACTGACAGGTACTGCTGACAGTTAATAATAAGGTTTTCCAAATATACCATTTAGCTCAACAGATATCATAATTTTCTATCATTGTCATTCATTCATTGTCATCATTCATTCATTGTTGTCATCTATCATTTTCTGTCCTGTCAGTGTCATAGTTATTTTTGGGAGGTAACTGTATGAAGATTTAGAGATCTACTAGCACTCAAGAATTTTTAAACTGAAATGCTTCCATTTGGACCATAACTTTCGAAAATGGCACACTGAACGCGCACAAGGAACCAAGAATAATGATATGAACTATAACAGTAAACTATTAGTAAATTCGCATTATGGGCTGTTGATTTTATACATGTTAAAATTAATTGATTTGATCTTACACATTTTTCCAGGTATATGTGTTGCTAATACTGGCAAAATATGTATAAATATATATTTTGCATTACCGGTCTTTACTAATGTCAATAAAAAAATATACCTATAACACTGCAGGAATTATTTTCTCATCATAAATGCTGTTCTCACAAAAGGCTCTGTAAAAGAAGGGAAAAAATTGGACGTATCGATTCGATTTTCAAACTGGAGGGGTTGGAACCACCTGCAACAATCGTTAAATTCCACAACCCTCTCTTCCTGACACGTTACCATGGCAACTGCTGGCGTTCCTCGGATGTAAACTGTTTTGCTTTGTCGAACAATGTTGTAAGAAAAAAATATTTGAATAATAACAATTCTCTTCACTAGCGTTCTGTACTTTTCTTCACAACAAAAAAATAAGAAAAAGAGAAGTTGCTTCAGTTTCAGTGGAAACTATTTTCCTATAGCATTACCTCCCCACTCCCTCTCCAAAAAAGAGTGGGATTAGTCAGTAAAAAAATAACCAATCCATTACAGATTCTTCAGCCATTTAAAATCATGGCCTGGAATTTGATAAATGATTCTGCTCTTTTCATTGGTTATTAAATGTATATCATTATTTACTTTGGAAATTCAAATACCTTTATGTAAAATTTCATATATTTTAAATAGATAACTCCCCTGACAAGGCTCGGGACGTGCGTAAGCCATAGTGCTCTTACCGTCCATATAATTAATTTTATCTTATCGCTGACAAGACAAGGTCAAAATCTATATATGCGCATTAAAAAGAGAAACAGATCATACGTAAGCATTTCGACACTCTTAACAGCGTCTTCTTCAGACTAAACGCATCTAAAACTACCTTTCACTGGTCATCTACTTAGACATTCAAGGATATCGTCCTATCCACCAATCACGTATGTCGTATATCGTCTCATTAGAAATTCACTTTCTGTATCTCACCTATGAAAATGATATTTATGGCCTTTCCAAAGAACCACAATTGCCACCTGTCAACCAAAACCACTCCCAATCCACCTAGTTTTTAATGAGAGATCGCCCGTGATTGACGGAAGAATAAGTGGAGCGATTTTTAATGAGGTGGTCACATGGGGTGGTTTGGGAGTATACTTTGATTGACAGCTGAAACTGGTGTCTTTTTTGAAAAGTAATAAAGATGATTTTAATACGTGAGAGACAGGAAGTGAATTTTTAATGAGATGTGATACGTGATGGGTGGATAGGGCGATCTTCTTGGGAAAAAGTAGATGAACAGTGAATGTTAGTTTCAGATGTGTTCATTCTGAAGAAGACGCTAATAGAGTGTCCAAAATTAACGAATTAGTTTCCACATAGAGGAACTTCGGGTATTATTGAATATTATTTTTCATTACGTTATTATTGGCGTGTTACGTTTCGAAAAAAATGAATGGCTAACGCATGAATACCTTGGATATTTAAGATTGTGTACTTATCAAGTTATCATGATAGTTGATAAACAATTACGATTATGGAAATTACTATATATTTTACAAAAATGTAAATTTGGAGGGTAATGTGGAATACTAGTCGGGTATTATGAGATACCCATAGAAATAACCTTAACCTTTGTGAGATAAAGTAGAAATTTAATAGCATAAGAATACAAGGATAAAGGTTATTGTCATTGCAAAATTGTCGAATCACATTATATGGAAAACTCACAAACGTACTCTACTTTTTTTTCTGCGCCTACACAATCGTTGTGCGCCCACACTAAACATTATAAGCACTGTATCCAGAGCTCTCCTCTGGAATGGTCAGAAAATTCGTCCTGACAAAACACATGCTCAGGGTCATTCTCACTTGGTATCGTCTCAGGTAGGAATGCAGTTCTAAAGATGTAGAAGTATCCAAATGCTTCACGAACTGCAACTATTCCATACTACCCGACACACCATCTTGGAAATAAAGTCGCTGGTAACTGTGATTTGCGGTACATAGAATCGAAGCGGCTTTCACAAGTTCAGTAATAGCATAAACACTTACAATTCCACATTCAAACAATGTATTACAACGTTTTCTTAAAATACATACAGGCATTACAAAACGTACCTGCAAAATTTCTGATGACTGCAAATTATGATTCAGGCGTCTAGTAACCCTTCACATCGAACTACAACTGAATATGGAGAATTATGGGAGTATGTAGTAGTAGATCTCCTGCTTACCAGTAGGTAACAGAACATCACATATAAAAAAAACGGGTTTCCGTATTACCCGACTACCCCGTAATACCCGAAGTTCCTTTATATTGTAGACCTTGCTTGTCAGCGAAGTTATCTGTTTTACTAATATAGATATAAGGGGAAGTGTTGTCATATTAAAATTTGTATACGGTTTTGTATTGTTATTAGGGTATACTTTGAACAACACCTCAGTGTAGATTTATTTCAAAATATACAGGGCTAAAATCATATCGAGAACGGAAGATAGAAAATCTTTATGTGTTACTTTGTCAGTTAATAAATTCGTAGTTATCTTCACTGCAAAAAAATACTGAACATAATTAGGTAGTTTTACATAACAACCAGTTAATGCGATGCCATCTTGAAAACACAGCGAGTGACATGCTTCTCCAAGAAATAGCTTAAATCAGGAGGCGGTAGCTATGGTAGTAATCCCGTTAATTCAAGTTTTAACACATACGTGAGCAATAGAAAAACACCTAACCTGACTTTTGTAACCAATGGTCACTAATTTTATTACATTTCTGTATACGTATAATACATAAAAAATATTAAAAAGTTACTTTTCTTTATTTTTAAATATATAAACATAACCACGCCATTGTTTGAACCCAGGCCTCCTGACCAGGTTTCCGAAACGTTAACCACTAAGCTCAGCTAGTAATTCACAAAGAGTGGCTTGTCTGCGCTCCTTATGATTCAAGCAGTAGTGCGTCTGCGCGAGAGAGTGTCCCACACACAGGATTAATACTGCAGCTTCCATTAAATCATTCGTGGTTCCTCTATTAATCGATAATAGAAATCATTCCAGCAACGTATAAGCACAGCCAATCGCTACAACAGGATTCAAATCTCGGAAATGAAATAGTATTTGTCAATCAATTTCTTCTACATATTATTCTAGCCTCTTTATTTCTGTCTTCTTGTCAGAGTAAGTGTACAGACATAAAAAATAAAAAAGGGGTACAGACGTAATGATACAGACAACAATACATACGAAGAAATAAGACGAGTAAAACAATTCCCATATTAATCAATAGAAAGTGTATACTAAGATGACGGCGCTGTTCTAGATTCACATAACAATGTCTGACACTTAACAATGAAGACAGATGGAGTACAATAAGCAACTCGTTTCGGACGAGAAAGTATGCAACACAGACCGACGTGTGTGGAGAAGCATTGTCATGATGCAAGATTGAATTTCGCGTCTGCCAAAAATCGAGACTTTTCTCATTTGACGTTTTTCTCTGCCGTTTCAAAAATATAAACTCATTGTTGTGGTATAATTTGGATTCTTGGTTGGGTATTTTGGAGCAAATTTTTCACGAACGCTCATCCTCACAAACAGATGGTCTACTTTCGGTCCAAATACTTCTTTAAGCATTAGCGATCATTATCGGAGTTTATTCGAGTTATGAATATAATTTCACGCATTCATCCAGGACGCACTTACTTCTCCAGTAGCACACAAACGTTGGAAAACGGTGGATTCTATGTTAGTCTTGTTACGTAATTTTTAACGTTGTATATTTACCTTAATGTTCGACTGTTCAACGGGTTTTTCGACGTTTATAATCAATGTAGTCTTTAAGAGCAAGAATTAGTCGATGAGCAACATTTTTCATGTAACGTTGATGAAAAAGGTGGTTTTGAGCAGTTGAACAGTTGGGCAAATACAATGTTAGTAAAACGCTTGAAAAATATTCCACTTCTTGATGTTGAAAACTATGTTGATTCTATACGTCGAATAAACCGTTGAACAGGCTGTTCAGTACGTATACAACGTTAAAATTACGTAGCGGAACTAACGTCGAATCCACCGTTTCTCAACGTTTATGTCAGTAGCGTAACTAAGGGCGTGTGGGCCTCCCTGCAACAAACCAGAATGCAAGTTACTGAACTTCGAAACTAAACTTTGTAAGTAGACTGAAGCCTCCCTAGCATTGCGGGCCCTGCATACCCGTTAATTACGCCAGTGGTTTATGTGCTGCTCGGGTTACTCTCTCACACACATACCCAAACACACACTGCTCTATATAGTGTAACATTAGAAATAATCGCTAACGTGCTAATGACTGAAATATACAACAAGCTAGTATTATAAAACTCAATGATTATATAGCCCACAATGCATCGGAATAACCGACTGACTATCCTGCGGTTAATTCTGCACCTTTTATAAAGGCATGTTTAAAACTTTCTCGAATAGACAGGGAATATTTTACATTGTTCGAGAAATCTTCGATGTACGTATATTTCTGGAATGTATTCACGTTACATGCTCACATACAAGTCTTATTCTTCTCCCTCTTCCCTAGAAACTATGTCAATTATAACTTTGGAAGTGCCGATCTGACATTATGATTTTTAACCGAAAGTTGTATCAACATTAATCACTGCTTCTTCAACATGACGTCATATGTAATCGGATGTGGAAATAGGAACACAATGCATGTCTGGTATGTGCGTTATTTCATCTTTCCCCTGCTCAAACCTTAGAATATACAACACATTCCATCGTCCGAGGGCCGAAGCGCAACATACATTGTTACAGTTTGAAGGGACGTACCGACATTCTTTAGATATAGTGGGGGAGGGCGACGGAATTTCCCTCCCCCTGGGTTATTTGAGATGAGGGAAAAGTAAAAGATCCTCTTATCCATAGCTCCCACCAATTTAATGTCAAATAACAGCAAATGATTTCCCCTCTTTCAACTATCTCAAGCAATGAGGTAGAAGATGCGGGATTTGCCTTCCGCGATCATTCTCACCCCCTCGTACTCCTATGCTTAGGATCCTGACGGGGAGACTGGAAGGAAACAGTGTTGCAAAGAGCATACAAATTATCATCAAAGGCTAATTAAATGAAATGCATACAAGACTACGAATAGTTCTTATTTTTAAATGAACAATATTTATTGCACTATTGTTTTCATTTGTCCATAGTCCATCTTTCTCTGTAACTTTTACTCTTGTCCTAGGGAAAGGGAGAAAGGTAAGGTATGTACCATCCTGGCATGCGCCTGGTGGACCTAAGGGAAACTCTGGAAAACCTTCGTAAGTATGGGTGGCCACAAGACTTGGGCCTAGGTAAGTCTTCAGTGACAATTCAAAGTTTCTGAGCATAGCCACTCGACCACGGGAGTCATTATTATTATTAGCTAGCTAAAGGAGTAAGAGCTGTAGTAAAACTAGTAATCAATGATAAGTAGTTGCTCTATCCCATTCCTATGTAAAACCATTGTTACTTAGCAACTTCTTTATCCAAGATATATAAACACATTGTTAGAAGAATGTTACATCCAGTTGGGAAGGATGTCAAATGAGACGTATTGTAAAGAGATTAGTGTTTCGAAATGTTGGGGAAACGTCGTGGGTTCGAGGTTCTGCCCACGTCTCTAATCTGATTTCAGTTCTTTCCTGCTTTCATTCGTGAACCACATCAGACGAATATCGGGATGGTATAATGAGCCATAGCCAAGGACTACCGCGTTCTCCCGAGGACAGGGTTAAGCCTCAAAATAGAGGCTTTTATCGTCTCAGGTGCTGTAAAGTCTCAAATACTGTAAAATCTTAGGGGCTGTAAATTCTCAAGTGCTGTAAAGTTTTAGATACTGTAAACCCACAGCCACTGTAAAATCAACGCTTTTCTTTGCAGATAGCTCATGGTGTCCTAGCAGGGTTATTATGAGTTGATGCAGAAAATGTAACAAAAATTTTCATTTGATGTAAACATCTTTAAAAAAACATTTTAAAATTAGGCTTTACATTAAATTTTATAGTAGAAACTTGGATAAAATGTGTACATTGCTAAATTAGCTCTATTCGATATCAATATCTTAAGAATCACTCACACTAGCAGCACAGGATATCGGGCCAATATCGACCCAATGGTGGGCCAATCTTGATCCATATTGGCCGGTACTGGCCCAGTATTGGGCTGAAATTCTGTGTTGCTAGGGGAACCATATAACAATATAACTTTTCTATCTGTCCTCTTTCATTCTGGAGGTAAAATAAATGATAGTATTCCTCAAAACAACCCACATTTCCACTCAACCACAGACCTCCAATTCATTTGGTCATCATATGCACCTGCAATGACATATCTTGTTTTAACAGGGCTTCTACTCTCTTCAGCAATATCGTGAAAAAGATAAATTGACTCCTAAGGATTGTATTGTCATATCTCCATATGAATTCCTAACTAACCTTACCATTGTATTGTGATGTGTAAATGACCTTCATTGTCATGATCATTACTATATAAAAAATCCTTACCTTATGACTAAGACCAAACTTAAGATGATTCCAGGGTGACTTAAAATTACCAATCCTTCTTTAGACCAAACCCAATCCTTACTCTTCCATAACACCTAACATTCTTTTCGAAATAAGAAGCATAAGCATCTAAAGGCAGCTTGAGAAAAGAATCCTCAAGTACTTTTCCCTCGTACTGCAACTGAGATGTTGCATTCTCCTTCCTTTCCTCTTTTCTTGTCTTTCGTATTGATTGGTCTCGTAGTTACTTCAGTGCTTCGTGTTTGCCTCATAGCTGAAGATATTTACGCAATCGAATAAAGAGATCAAACATATTACATGAAACTTTAGAGCATCTGAGGCTTTACAGAACTTGATCATTTACAGCATGCACTAGCGACTTCGCAGCTCCTGAAACTTTACAACACATGAGACTTTACAGCATTTAAAGCTTTACAGAATCCGAGACTTTACAGCAGCTGAAACTTAACAGTTCCAAGAAACTTTACAGCATCGAAGGCGTTACAGGATCTGAGGCTTTACAGAAGCTGAGACTTTAAAGTTTACAGAACCTGAAACTTTACACTACCTGTGCACTTCAAGAGACAATATTCGTTATGATCCGTGTGAGACGAGACACAGTGTAGGTATCTTCATGATCAAATGTGGAACTGCTGAAATTTCTGTGTAGATTTACTCACCGGTGTGAATTTTGTGCAAACAGAGAGACAGACAGACAGACAAACTGTTACATTGTATTAGAATTCTTTTGTTATAATAGATTTGTATTTCTACCATCTGTGTGGAGTTTAGGTTTGAGTTATGTGTTTCCATTTCCAATTCTTTTTCTTTCCTTTTTTTCAGATTCAGATGTGGCGCGTTTATCCTGGACTGTACGGTGACTGTGGAGTAAGTATAACCAGATAATCAACTCAATTTCGTTTTAGTTTGGAAACTAGATGTTAATTTAAATGTTATATATATCTATTATATAAAACTAAAATTCTGTACGTATGTGTGTTTTGTGAATCGTATATGATGTTTATTATCAGCAGTAGATACCAAGTATTTAATAAACTGAAGTAGCGCCATTTGCAAAAATAAACGCTATTTCTTGTTCGTCGCTTATAATCTAATGATAAAGATTTCAACCGCTAATCTCCACCGAATTGAACAAATTTACTCCCAGCAGCTAAATTTTACGATAATGCATCACTTCTGGTTGTTTATGAAATATTCATTTTCTTTTCTTTACCGATTTTAAGACTCCAAGTTGGAAGCTCATTATATGGAAACCGAAGCGAAAATTCAATCATGTATATATAGATATTTTTCCTTGTTTTGGTGACAGATATTCATCTTCAAATTTTCTTTCATGCATACAAGTGTCATTCTGTCTACACTGAAAGCCATTACTTCATGAAGTAACTACAAAATATAATAATTATTATTTTTTTATTTAAAGTACATTGTTGAACTTCTAATCCGCAGCATTGATCCAATCTCCTGCAAGTTGGCATGGGACCCTCACTTGATCAGGGCAAGAATATATCTACTCTGAAAACAGAATGGCCATAATACATCGGATAATTACGAAATGTACTGTGAGTTCCTAAATCCACCGCGTTATATTAGATCTAACTTTTCATGGGCCCTTCCTTCACTTGTCCAAGGAAAAAACAAAATTTATGTCTCCACGGCCATAATAGGGGCTGTACGATTTCTGATTTTCTATATCACTGACAAATCGAAAATCGAATGATATATCGAAAATCGAAATATCGTTCATATCGAAAACTCGTCGGAAATCAAAATATCGTTCATGACGAAAATCAAAATATTGTTTATATCGAAAAATCGTTGGTAATCGATATATTGTTCATATCGAAAAATCGGAAATCGAAAAATGATTCATATAAAAAATCGATTGAAATTAATTACCGTTTAAATCAATATTCGATATATCGAATTTTCTCGATATCGATATTTTGATTTCTCAAAATAGCAATCGATCGATATATCGAAAAATAGAATTGCCTTTGCCATAATTCATGAATAACTACATAAAAAGAAAAATTCTGGATCCTGAATACACACTGTTTAGTTTCTTTGCTTCAAACTTTCCGTGGTTCCCTCTGTTCTTGCACTCACGGGTGGACATACCAGCCAGTATCTGCTATGTGGAAAAGAGCTGAAAGATGTACAGAGAAAACTTTATGATTGACTGGAAATCGAACCCAAATCTCCTTTTCTATGAACGATTGCTCTACATCTAAACTATCAGCGTCATGGCTAAGTTCTTCCAGTTTACCATATGTTTCCTCGTCGCGAAACCCAAATAATTCCATAAAACCATTGATACTTTTTTCAGTGTATCTTTTAAACTTTTTTTAAAAAAAGAATAAATGCCTTTGTTGGCAACACTCTTATACTAGAGGGTTTTAGTGTGGAGGGTTTGCCTAATCTAACCAACAGAGTAAGAGGCTAATTTGGAAGAGGATTTTGCTTTCCACGAACACTTATTGATTCTTTCCCCTGCTTCAGCACATGCAGAGAGGGATGGGGAGGGGGACGAAGAGAGAAAATTTGGATGCAACTAAACGTGAAGGCACGTGGCGCAAATGGCTTTGGTAGGAAAAGGAACTTCCAGTGTAGACGCCCAGTATTGAATGTGGCCCCTGTTTTACGTAGCTTCCCTTTTGTTTCAGTTTCACTTTACTGTTTCTGATGTTACATTGCCCCGTAATTTGTCTTTGATTATAAAAATAATCCAGTTTCCAGTACCTTTAGTAACTGCAATAGCGATGTTTGTAAGACCTCATATACTGAACTTGCGTATGGTCTTTAGGCATCTCTGGCTTAGGCCAGGATATTGTGGAGGAGATGATAACGCATTTAAAATATACAAGAGTTGCATGGGAATAGTTTGAGAACTGATTAACCACTATTATCCTCTCGCTTTAACTCCCGGCGTGACTCCTCCTACTAGAGAAGTACTCTTGAAAGCTCGTGGTCACAGTGTTACACGTTTGGTCCATTACACATCACCCCCTTTCCAGTGTACAAAAGTTTTACATAAAATTATAGCTTCCACCTTTCTTTTTTCCATAATCATCTACAATGCATTTTTAAACTGACCAGAAATCGAACCCAAATGTCCTTTCTCCCGAGCGCAGTGATATATTCTCGGAGCCTCCACCATGATAAAAGTTTGTTTTTGACACTGCATGTGCACTTAATTTACACTTATTTTACACATCTTTAGGTACTTACTTTGAGAACTTAGATGGCTCGCTGATAACTTCAGAATACTGTCGTAGCATGGGGAAATTTAGCTCACTCACTGTAGCTATTTGGGCGAGAGGGATTATGTGCACATTCTGATCCTTAAATAAGAACACTTGACATTCGGGATTTAATGTTCAATTTTTCATTAATGTTCCAATATACGAATTATCATGATTACACTAAATATGAGCAATTGAATATTGGAATTCACACATTAGTCGTTTATGGTTCCTCAACATATCTTGAGATCTGCTGCTAGTGTTGTCCTTTGGCTTCCCGTACGACGACCTAGGTTTCGATCTAGATGGGTCTCTGAAATCTTCCCCGATGCAGGTTCAGGTCCTTGGATGGATATTCTTCATATGAAAACCGTCACTAGCTAAAAATCTTGATCGATTACATAAAACTAATTCCACTAACTGTCCATAACAAACGCACGATCCGGGACTCGAACCTGCATATATATTTTACAGAACCGCCACTTTAATGTCCAATGAACTGACAAAGTCTTTAACCGATATTCGCGGACCGACCTTGATGTAATGTCTGATTTCGTTCTTACTGACATTTCGACTCGTTTCTTACTAACACTATACCTCTCAGTGCTAAACAATCACTCGCCTCTTGGCTGTAAATGAGATTTCCTTTTATTATTCCCTAGCACTGGCTTTCGATGTTGACCTATGGCTCCCTTCAATTGTCTAACTCCATGGTGTTATCGGTTTGCTTGACCACGTTGTTAATTTTCTCATGTGAACAACCAGTGAGAATGTGTCTCAGCGACCCCATAAGCAGAGTACGGATAGATAATAATTTGTCAGATAGTTTGAAGATTCGCAGCGCATTGAAGTAGTGTGATGCCTTTTCACCATTAGGCCTACTGTTTAACTTTGCGTTAGAATATGGCGTTCAGAAAATAAAAGAGGACGAAAAGGGACTAACATTTAATGGCTTGAATCAACTGTTCGTATACGCGGATGATGTAGATTTAATAGGGGAAGCTATACATGCCCTACAAAGTAACATCAATGTCTTAGTAGAAGCGTGCGATGAAATGGGTCTACAGGTAAACATAGATAAAACAAAATACATGATAACGTACCGAGACACTGTGAATGAAGGAAATAGATACATAACAATTAAGAATAAGAACATAGAGAAAGTAAACAAATTTAAATACTTTAAAGCATGTGTAACAAGCAAAATAGAGGTCACGGAAGAAATGATAAGTCGCTTAGCATCGGACAACGCATATTTCTTTTCAGTTCAAAAGCTTCTAATCTCGCGATTAATATCAATAAAGTTGAAATTGAAAATATACAGAACGGTTATTCTTTGCGGTTGCGAAAGTTGAAGCACGATCCTATATGAGCATAAATTACGAGTGTTTGAAAATAAGATGGGCCGAATACGAGTAAAATATATGGGCCGAAACGGGACGAGATGGCTGGAGAATGGAGGAGACTACATAATGAAGAACTCCACAGATTGTACGATTTAGCAGAATAATGAAATCGCGACGACTAAGGTGGGCAGGCCATGTAGCTC
>JAGDQP010061438.1:426-12041 GCA_022664845.1 Lepisma saccharinum
AGAGCTTTGATTAAATAACATGAAGCTGAAATTTGGTACATAATTAGAGTATTTCATACTAAACAATAAATTATATTAAAACCCCCCTTGCCTCCAACGGTTGGTTTCCACAATACAATGCATTAAAGGCATAAGTCACACAAAATAGTAGAAATTTTAGACAAAAAATTGCATTTGCCTTCAATTAAATAGCGTAAAGCTGAAGATACATAAGTACACTAAAGAACATGTTAAAACTCCCCATGCCTCCAAAGCTTGCTTTATAAAATACAGTGCAAGGAAAGCACAAGTCACACAACGTACCATAACATTTTTAAAGGGCATTTTTAAACAAGGAAAGGTTTTCAATATTCTTCCACCTTAATTTATCTTAAAATATGACCTAAGAAGTTGTAATTCTATATTTCAGAGTTTTGGGCGAAACTTGGAGCCCACCTTCCATTCATATCAACTAACAGATTCACCAGTTTTAGTGTGTCTTTCCTACCATCGGTTATCTCATTAGTGACTGTAGTGGATCAATCTCTATTGTTTGACCTTTAGTACATTAATTGTGACTTCGCTATTTTCATTTCTGGTATTCAAGTTCCCTACTATTCCTTCGGTTTCTTTTATGGTGTCCAGCTTCTGTGAATTCTGTAATACCCTCCTTTAATTGATAAACTAACTGTAAGTGGTTTACATCGCCTGCTGTTCTTCACTTAACTTTTCTCTCTTTGGTATGAACATAGGTTTAGACCCATTAAACGGCCGATTTCATGTTTGTCAGTACCAGTTCTCTCTTTTTGTTTGTGTGTTTTGGCATGTTGTTAATTATCTTGAGTTTTTTTTCTTTTATGGTTAAATGTTGTACATCATAAGTTATTTTATATGAAAGCTGCTTTGTTAGGTACTGTTTCAAGTTCTTAGGTCCCTTATATACGATTTGCTGTGGGACTTGTCGCATCGCTACCCATCAGTTCTCTCTGTTATATTTTGTCTTTATTTCCTCCTAGCCCATAGTGTAGTGTGCAATCCAGATCTATATTTTTCTTTAAGGGTAAAACATGTTGCCGATCCTGTCTGTAATTTTTAGACTAAAATTTAAACTGTAGCATACATCATTACTCTCCCATTAGTTTCCAGAATAAAACCGCGTAAGTGAGCGTGTGTTTGATCAACTGTCGGTTTTCACCGCCAGTTGGAATTCGAGTGTCGTTAGCGTTACATGGAGATGTAGTTACCGTAGCATGGAATGTCGTTAGCTTAAGTTTTGAAATCCTGCTTGTGAATACGATAAAATACAAATAGCAGAACGTCACGGGAAAGGTAAGCATTTACTTGTGCATTTAAAAGGAAAGTATAGTGAAAATAGTGTTGTTCAAATATAATAGTGAAAGTTTATTTTTACGGGAAGATTAGTTGCTTAATGAAACGAGGTGATAGCACTCTATATATTGAGTTTTCATGTTCAAGTTAAATGTGTTTTAAGCTCAACTTGATGGAAGAATGGTATCTGAAATACGTAAAGAAGTCCGCATTTAATATTTTCATTTGATATTAAGCGTATGGATCAAGTAATCCTTTATAGAAATCAATCTTCAGTGAAAAATAAGTTGTTAAAGTTCATAACAGTTTCGGTGGTCTAATTACGTCTTTTTCGTGTTGAGAAAAAAGCAAGTCATTCTGTGTCATGAGCTTTTTAAAAGTGGTTAGATGTTACAACTAATTAACCATCAGAAACAAAAGTGGCAGGAATATTGGTAAGTGCAAAAGATATATTATTCTGTTTTCAAATGAGTGTTTCTTGAAGATGAAATTGGGAAATGCTGGAACATTAGTGATTGTGGGGCCTGTAGCTTGTACGTGTTTTGTAAAAGGAGTAATCGGGTATGTGGTTTGTTACGTCCATGAACACAGTATAGTAGTGATTGGTCTTAGTAGTTGTCCAATATTCTCAATTGTCACTAAACTCCTTAAAATGCGTTCACTAGAGGGATTAGACCAGGACATTTGCTTAGATTTCTCACTTTCTTGGTAAACCAATATATTTCCGAAAACTTCAGTAGGGGAGAGTATGAAAAATTTGGTTCGTTTAGAAAAAGAGATTAAAATTTTCAATAAGTGTTTCCGAGGTTAGAAGCAATTTTCAAGTAATAACTATTTTTTTAGTTCATCAGTTTTCTTAGAAAATTCAAAAGTTTAAGTTTAGTTAAGATTTGTATTTCAAATAGAGATTAAAGAAAACTCAGAAGATAAAACAAAGTTAATTTCCTTTCTTACGTTATTATTTTGAAACCTAGATGGAAATTCGTGTATTTTTTCTTAATTTTGAAAGAAAAGATATAATCAACAGAAAAACAAAAGTAAATTCTGTTCTAATTAATGAAAATTGTCTTGTTTTCATTGAACTTTTGCTTTGGTTTAATGATTAGGATTAGATTCCTTTCTCTATATGGTATAGTACCTTTCTCAAAAGCCTGCGACTCTCATAGGGAAAGCTATTGTAGGTTGAGAAACACATAAGTTGAAGCACTACTTAATGAGTTACGTATAATGTTCCATGAAGTAAAGGTAATATTATGCTTCTTTCAGGCATTTTCATTAACACTAAAAAAAAAGAATCCCATGAAATTGTTATGGCCACTGGCGATGGTTATGTTTCAGAGTAGGAAATTTTTATTTTCACTGTTAATCAAGGAGCTAACTATTTTTCCAGTGACTGAGAACAGAAAAGTAAACTCTCATTTAATTAGAAGATGGTTTTACAATAAGTCCTGACAACCTCTATTTTCCAACCCGATTAGGTATGATCTTTTCACATCGTGTTTATGAATCAATACGTGGTTCAAATTAGAAACATTCAATTGCTGTCAAGACGAAAAAAATTGGCGGAGGGGGAAAAAGAGTGTAGTCTCCTACCCACGAAAGTCACTTTTGACGGTTTTACCAGTGGCCCAATCAAATATAATCATTGAATTTATATTAATGTTTAGTAGTACGTAGCGAATACAATTAAACATTACAATAGTTTGTGTAGTATTCTACAGGAAAGATCGGTATTTTATATAGGTAGTTGTACTTCTAAGAACGAAAAACTCGTTAGTAAAACATGAACACATTTCAAGCAGAAATATACCAAGGACCTGACCAGGGAAAATGCTTCCAAAAACTGTTCAAACTGTTATACAAACTGCACCTTGTTATACAGAGATCAGGAAAGGCATATGAGATAGTAGATCCTTAATAAGCCTCCATAAAACAGACTTGAATTGGGTTGAGTACTTGAAAGCACCAGCCAATTTGTAAGAAGACACAACTGTTCTGCGGAGAGTGGAATTAAGTATGAATGAGGAGGTCACCAACCACTACAGATAATTTGTAACTAAAGTTGGAAGAAGAGTGGAAATTCATGTTGAAAGAGTACAAAGCCCGCTTTAGTTTGGAAGACACGGAGGAAGAGGTCTAATGCTGCGTTGGACTTCCTGAAGAGAAAGCTACAAGTAACCAATAAGACTCTAATAAACGAAGTGGTCCTTCCTGAGACTCAAAGAGGGTCCAGAGACTCCAGAGGTTCCAGAGAGTCAAGTACACACAGACAACAGGGCACCATAGAAGTCCTGTTGGAAATCTTAAAAACCAACAGGAAGTTAAACTGCAACATAAACCACAGATCCTTTACAGGATCAACAAAACATTTTGAAAAGCGAAAACTGTCTTATACCCAAAAGATAACTTATAATAAATGAAAGCTATTTCAAATCAACAGCTCCTACAAGTTGCATAGGAAAAGAAGCACACCCACAAACAATCATTCATATCTTTCCGAAGAGAGGAAGAAAGGAAAAATGTCTTGACAAAGGGACTTTCGTTCTGTGTTTACCGTAAACCAAATACTTTGCACCACATAAAGGCCGTGAAACATTTCAGACATAATCTGGATAGGCATTACCAGAGGGCACTACGTGAGATAAAAATTAATTTACCGAAATACAAAACCGCCCTCTCAAAATCAAAGGGAAACGATATGGCACCAAAAATATCGCATCCTCGTTTACGAGAGCATACTGGTAATACACAGATGATAAGAGAACTCCTTAAGACAAGACAAAGCCAAACCTGACCTCACAACAGAGAACAAACTAAAGTCAATGAAAGATACCAGGTGCCCAACTAAATTTGCGCCGTTGAGCAACACGTTGCTGCGTGTTCCCCTCTAGCAATTGGAGATGACGTAGTGAGTAGGTGTGTGTGCTCCTGTCTGTGAAGCTTAGTCAGTGGCACGTCTGCTATCGTAGAGAACACGTTGCAGTTAGTCGTGTGAGTGGAGATACTCAGTGTGAACTATGGCAGTGTCAAACGCAGTGATTGGGGCTTGTTTACTATACGAGTTCAACTGGTCACAAAAGATATTGAAACAGCAAGAAAAATATGCTCGGCATTCGGAGATGCTACAGTTAGCGAACGCACCGCACATAAGTGGTTTAAAACCTTTTCAACTGGTGATGAGAGCCTTGAAGATAAACCTCGATCTGAGAGACCAAAATCACTGAATGTGGACCAGCTGAAAGCAGCTATTGAAGAGGATACAAACCAGACATGTCAGGAACTCACTCAATGGTTTGGGGTAAGTGATGAAATCATTCGTTTACGTTTGCATGCGCTTGGACGATCGTGGAATATGAGTAAGTGGGTCCCGCACGAGCTGACTGCTGCGAACAGACTCCAGCGGTTGAACACTTACTCATCCTTGCTGAGTAGGAACAAACATTGTCCAATTTTGGACCGAATTTTGACGTGTGATGAAAAAAAGGGTGATGTATAATAACAAGAAGCGCTCGTACCATTGGTTGCTACCCAATGACCCAATGCCTCTGTCTGATAAATCCAATATTAACCAGAGGAAGGTAATGCTGTGTGTATGGTGGACTACTGCTGGGATATTGTATTTTGAGCTACTGGAAAGTGGTAAAACCATCACCAAAGATGTTTACTCAGCAGAACTGCAAACTGTAGCTACCAAACTCGCCCAGAAATAGCCAGCACTCGTGAACAGAAAAGGTTTTCTGTACAAGCATGACAATGCGAAATCTCACTCAGCAAGGATGACCCTGGAAGTGATCTCGTCACTTGGGTGGGAACTTTTGCTTCACCCTCCTTACTTCCCAGACGTCGCTCCGTCCGATTATAATCTATTTTTGGCCATGGACAATTACATGCGCAATCCGCAGGTCAAAACCCGGGAAGAAGTTAAAAAGGCAGTGGCGCAGTTTTTTGAGTCGCAGGATACAAATTTCTAAAAAACATGGCATCTATGGACTTGTTCGTAGATGGGAGAAGATTGTAGAAGCGAATGGAGGCTATTTTCCTGAATAAATATTGTGTAAACCCCCTGTATGCGCTTGTTTGCTTCTCTATGCTACAACGGCACGAATTTATTTGGTCTCCTTGTATTATCAGTTTGTCTCATAAGTAATGCCATATGTGCGATGACGGCTGCAATGACGCCATCTGACTAGCGCATAGTAAAGTAGACGGCATGTGCCATAGTTAAGTCATATAGGACACTTGATTATACAGCAGCGTGCAGAAGGAGAACCGCCAACTTCGCGTTTTCGAAGTGTGGCTTGAGTTTGATCATGACAGTGTAGGAGGACCAGATACGGCATGTCATACTGTATGAATTTCACCAGAGACATCAAGTCAGCGCAGGAACACGAAACATCAATGCAGTATATGGTCAGGGTACTACGTATATGCGGAAGTGCCAGAGGTGGTTCCACAGGTTTCGGTCTGTGGACACCACCCTCACCGATAAGCCACGAAAAAGGAGACCTGTACAACTAGACAACGATGCCTTGAGAGCAGCGGTGGATTCAAATCCAATGCAATCTGTTGAAGAACCGGCCAGCAAACTCCAAGTCGCCCATTCGACTATTCATTCTCTTCTTCAGGACCTTGGGTACGTGTCAAAACTCGGAAAATGGGTACCCTATGCGTTAACGCCTCAACAAAAGCAGCAGCGAGTTGACATCTGCAGTTACCTGCTCATCCGTCAAATATTTCCAAGCAATGGTTAATTAACAATGTTATTGTAAGCGTAGTAAGTTGTGCCTTACTGAAATATCATGCAATTGATTGCAAATCATATTAACATATTGGTTTATGGCATAATAGTCATTGAGTACCAACTAATGTGTGAAAAGTTTCCCCGTATACCAGTAATTGTTCATTTCCATTATGAAAGCACACTGTGTGTAACGTTATCCCAGCTATGCGGTAGCTTTACACACCCACTTATTACACAAACTAAGGTATTATAAGTGCTGTCAATGATATTCTAATTTATCAATCTTATTATATACCGTACATGCTTTACTGCAATTATAATCCTGTTACAAATTTAAAGTCCGTATTTGGTTGGAACTATTTTTAAATTATGTTCAAAAGCGTGTAAAGTTACCGCGTTCGACGATATTTAATCCTACGTTAAAACCTATATTTTATACAGTGATTTTTTTTTTCAAAAATACATTGTTCGTCACTAAAATATGTGTTCAGACCCTTGCGCTTTCTTCATTAGATTACTTTGGAGCCCTAATTTTGAAGCAAGCGTATTGCTTTCTTCAGCTGTTGATAGGTTTCTAAATACAGATTTTACAAAGATAATTCCTCGTTAGAAATGCATGGTGTTCAATCATCATTAAATCTACATTTCACGTATTATTCATTATTTAACTAACATTTTATCATCTGCATTAAACACCGTGGCTTAAGACAATTACAACCTAAAGATTAACTTATCTCGGCGAGCACACTTCTCGCAAAATGGCAAGAAACTAATCGTCCAGGGCTTTAATTCTTGGTATTACCCAACGCCTTTGAATAAACTCGGAAGAAGTTGACTGAGGGTCGCAAACAGCAGGTCTAAAACCTACTTACCTCCTAACTACAAGTACGAGATCTGCAATCTAGGCAGATCTAGGAACTGGAAACATCATACATAAATGAGATTTCGGTTAACTTGATATTCCATTGATGTGCCAAAATCATAGGATACCTACGTAACAAGATGCGGTACCCCTTCGAGCGCGGCGAATTCCAACAATTCGACATCACAGGAACTCAACAAGTAGCTGGAAGTCCCTTGGAGAGATGTGCAGCCATGCAGTCTCGATTGCCGTTAACTAATCGGTGGTTGTTGCAGGTGATGGATCCTGGGCACGAATAGCCCGTTTGATGATATCCCACCACATGGAACAATACCATCCTGTAAGATCCCATTTTTGGCAGGATACACGAAGTCCATAAAGGTCTGGAGATGGTCACGAAGCAGTTAAACATAACGCTGATGGGTCAATGCCCAGCTGAAGCAGACCAGAGGATGCAAACCATGTAAACATTTCCCACTCCATGACGCAGACGCAATCAGATTGCACAGCGCTTTTTTGACAGCTTGGGTCCATGGCTTCATAGGGTCTGCGCTCCACCAGGATCCTACTATCCGCGCGTACCAATTAGAAACGTGACTCATCTGACCATGCTACACGTTACTAGTCCTCTAAGCCCACTCCACGTGTTCCCGAGCCCATATGAGTCACCACCGTCGATAGGCAGCGATTAGTAGCGGCAGATGTCGTTCTTCGACTGCGATACCCATGGAAACCAAATTGATCTGAACCGACCACTGAGATGTGTTCCTGGTACGTCCTGAATTCCTACTGTCAGATCACGCACTGTTGCTTATCAGTTTGCCCGGATGAACCTCCCCAAATGTCACCGGTTGCAGTCATTCAGCACCCTGGGCGGTTACTGCGTTGTTCCTGATGGATCGTAATGCCTCCAATGCGGTACTCATTGTCCACTCTTGACATTGCAGAGCAAGTCAAGTTTAATGTCCGGACTACTTCCGAAATCGCATCCCCATCCGTCTAGCAGCAACTATCATCCCGCGCTCAAACGCTGATAATTCCAGTCGGGTTGCCATCACCACGGTACATGACAATTCACTGCACTCGCAGAAATCCAACTGACCACATTGCAACTGCTTCGCGCTGTTAGACCGGTTTGTCGTCAACTAGTTCCCTCCTGCTATCCCATGACTTTTCGCATTTCTGTGTATTTGTTGTCATTAAGTAAATTATACGAATATCGAATGGACTCTTTTATGTAAATGTATGGACAAAGGGAACACTATCAAGAGAATGCGGCAACGTTAGATATGATGGTTGAGATTGTAGTAATAAGAAAAGATCTACTCCAGCTTCTTCAATCTTGCATCTTATTAATCGACTTTATCAAAAGGAGATGTAGACCAGTCAAAAGTTAGTTAGACAAGAAAAACAAGACACAAAGAACTTTCGGTTTGGGAAGGATTTGATGTAAGACTTTTACAAATATATTGGATTAATGTTGGCATGTTATGCATGTTTCATCTTTCAAAGTGCATACGTCAATAGCAGTGTTGACTAGGGCCCTGGGCGACAGTATACGAGGTTGTGGGTTCGAGTCTCTCCTGGGGATCGATATCTGTGAATTTTAACAGCATTTCACTCGTATCATTGAAACGGGCCAAAGTCTGTAGTTACTAAAATGGACCATATAAAATGAAGTTTAGGAAAACCAAATTTTAAAGTATATATCATATAAATATTTATTAATACGTAATTTTGCGCTAACAGTAGCTGGTAAGTATTTGAATTTATTTTTTTTAACTATTTATGGCGCTCCGCCAATTGAGCTACATCCGTTTGTTGATATGTGATTATGCTCTACGCTCATAGTGTTTCTATGATAACCAGGAAATTTTTATTGGAAATACAGTTTAGAAATTTTCCAGACTATACATTAGCTGAAGGTTGCTTTGATCTGTTTTTGAAGTTATTTTTGCTTCTGTTCTCTTTTAAAATTAAAGTACACAATTGAACTTTCCTCGAATCGAAGGCGCATCAGTTCCATGTAGAATTTGGTGGTGCATATGCTCATACAATACTAATTACTCTTGATAGCTTATGGTCAATTTGTAGGTGAGTTTTTAGTATCAAAGCTTTTTCCCATAGTTCTTTCATTAAACTAAGGTTTCATGTATACGCTGTAGAAGCAGAAAAGTACAGTGAATAAAAATAATCACAGTTAATTTTCGGCTTCCGAAGAAAACTGCCATGTTTTGTTTTCGTGGGAATAAATAACACGTAGATTAGCAAATTTCTTTAAAGACAAATATTTAAAAAAAAAAAGACTTGCTCAGAGTACAGCGGATATTTTCATTCAACAAATCTGCGAGAATCAGTTAGAGCAGTTTTAGATAATGACACCAGTAATATGAGAACAGATGAAGCAAGTATCGCCAGTATAATTAATTAATTTGAATCTAGAATATAAGCATAGTGCGGCAAGTCCTTCGGACACGCCTTTCGATAATGATTCTCTGATCTTGACAATAAACTATACGTAATATCTAACAGTGAAATTAGTTTTAAATGTAATTTGTTGGAGACTAGAAATTAATTATACAGCCGAAACCATGGAAGATTATTTTGAATATGCTGCGTATTTTGCGTATCTTGTTAATCTTATTAGTGAACTCAAAGCACTGTTTGACAAACATCACGCGAATACCTTAAATTGAAATGTAGCAAAGAAATTGAAACAAAAACTTTATCTAGAGAAGTGTCCTCGTACTACTATTGACAGTCTAGTACACTTCTCAAAGGAATTGTGTCTTAATGTTTACACTGTGCTGTTGCAAATTCTTGTAATATTCTCCATTACTAACCTGTAAACCTGAGCGTTGTTTCTCAAGTTTCAGACGCATCACTTCAGATGTCATTCTTCTTCTTCAGTGACAGAGGAGAGTTTCAATGGTCTGTCACACTTATCTATGAATAACGATGTTAATGTAAATGCTAAGGATATTCTGAATCGAATGGCTAAAAACAAGAAATGTTTGCAAATTGCACTGTCAAAACTGACACTATTAGTAAAGTTTTTATTTGATCTCAAATTTGAATTTAGTTTAGGCCTACTTGAGTATTCAGTTATCTTGACACCTGGTAAAACTTCCACCATATCCACCCCGACCCCAATTCGTTTCAAAGTTTTATGTGCACGTTTAGTCACTAAGACTTTGATTTTACACGTTTCGTTATGGCCATAAAACAAGAGATGAAGAGACCACCTGTCCAAAATCCTGACTACGGGCCTGAGGGTTGCATGAACTCACTTCTATTAGACGAACATCGTTATGGTATCCAAACTGAGATCATGCCCGCTACACTCCTTTTCCTTTCTTTGAAAAACTTCTTCTCACGGAAAGCTATCAATCAGACTTGTGGCGCGTTTCGGTCATAGCTACTACCCGTTCAAATTAAAGAAAATAGTCTACAGTAACTTATAGTGGGCGAAAGAGAGAAAGAAACAGAAGGGAAAGGACAATGCAAAATAACTCACTCAACTAAAACTTACTTATTACAAGCATGTCAAAGATTTTAAATGACTTTGTTTATATCCTACATTTTCTTACGACTCCTGTTGGACAATATTTTTGATCACGTTCACAGTGTCAGCCTAATTGGCGCCAATTTGTAGGATAATCGGCAAAAATAAAAGTTTGACTACCGTCGTGTTACAGGTGCTAGAATTAGATGAATGTTATTAAATTACCTAACTTTCCTATTGTTCCAAATAATGGAAGGAGCGAGCAGAGAAGATCTCGAGTGATTTGTCCCTTCCCTGACACCTAGTGGAGCTGCTGTGAAAATTTGTTCTTACTTGCTTAACAGCTGCCTGACATCTGTTAACCAAGTGGTGTACTATTTGCGGAATGTGAGAGCGCTGTTAGCTGATAAAACATTGTAACGTTAACTCACTTCCCGACGTCGTACGTACAGTACAATGATAAAATTTTGCACAGCGACGTAAGTCGGGTGACAATACAATACTCCATTGTTACTTTAATATATTTCTATACATTTATGTATTTTAAAAGCATAATTTAATTTATTTTAATATGGACTTCTTTATCCTAAAATAAATACTAGCCTGCAACGATGTTCAGTTTAACTGGTTGCAGAATACTTTAGGATTTGTGTCACAAAATATTATCTTGAGAAGAAGTATCTGAATACCGAAATAACTCGAAAACATAATAATAAGCTTTTCAAAGATATACTTTTCTTAAACAATTCGTACTAAAAGTAAAAAAATAAGTTTTGTTTATGTATGACTAAAATGAAAAGCATGGCATACAGTCAGTTTATAATTCAAGAATTTATAAACTGATTGTATATGAGAGGCCTCCCAATGCTTTTCTTTTTAGTCATGCAAAAACAAAATTAGGGGAAAGTGGGTGAATACCACGCCCTTAAGGTAAAATGTCCAATATCTCATTGCCAATCAAACAAATTAACCTGAAAAAAAGGTATGTTATAGTTTAATAATTCTAGTTTCATATGCGGTCCTTGCAATTGCTCCTTGATAATCACAGGTTTTGTAAAAATAAATTTTGTAGAAAACGGAAAACGCGTGGTATTCCCCACCACATCGGGTAATCGCACGCATGGCATCGGGTATTGGCACGCATTAATAACTAGTGGAAATTCCTTAACATAAAGCAAAGTAACACTTCATATCATAAT
>JAGDQP010061439.1:0-12041 GCA_022664845.1 Lepisma saccharinum
TTCAATCTTGGGTTCTCCGTATTAGCTTTCCGACATGCTACCAATCCACTAAATTGATAATTGGAAACTGTCTGCTTGTCGGTCTCATTTAAGGTGAAGGAGTAATGCGCCTGTGTGATGATCCCGCCGTAAGAGGAGTATACAGGAGCGTAGGTTCGAATATTACTACTGACAATCGTGACGTTGCTTTTTTTGAGGACTTTCCTCACTTTCAGAATGTTGGAATAAACCAAACTGCGACCCTGCACTCTACTTTTCTCGTTCTTCTCTGGTGAGTGCTCTCTAAGACAAGCCATCCCTCAGAAATGTGACTATCTTAGACCATTCACTCTATGCAAATCCCGGGATAGTACCTGCATATTAGACCATGGCCGACTACTTTTTAACATCCTCTCTTCGTGCCTGAAATACGTAAATAAATCCATATTCACGCGTTACGTCTACTTTGCCCTGTACATTAATCACGATCTTTGAGATACGTATCAGGGCTGCAAAATGGTACGAGATGTCTACAATAATTTAAATTTAACCAGAATGTGCACAACATATTAGAAATGTGTTCTCCGCAAATGGTAAAACAAACTCCAAGTTAACAGTACCTTCTATCGAGAAGTACTGGCATGTGAAAGTAACTCTTTTCTTACCATCGTATCCAAAAAAGAGTAATTTGAATTTCTGTTTCTTCCTTGAATATTTAATCAAGAATTACAATTGTAGAGAACTATATCTTCGCTCAAAAGAACTTTAAAACAAACTTATTCACTTGTTTAGTGCTACTACAATAAGCTCACAGTTCATGTAACAAAAGTGTTTTGTTATCCGCACTGTTAATATTCATAGAATAAACTTTTACGTTTAAATTAAATGTTATAAAACATCTCCAACATGAAATGTGATAAAAGAAAATCTAACTCATTTCTAAGAATCACGTGCTGGAAAGAAAGCATTCTTCTACTTACTAGAATAATATTACAGCTACTAGAAACAAGGTAGCAAGCCAGTTCTGCTTAGAGACGTAGAACGTAGATTTGAACCTGGGATACTAACCACCAAATTAAGAGATACGTGGAAAAAGGATGGGGGGACGGGAGAAAGTTATGCAAGAGTGTACGACGACATGAGTCAAAATATATTAAATTAATTACACACAATGGCGAGTGTTGGAGTGAATCTTCTTTATACTTTAACCTCAGAAGAGCTTGATTCGATCGCTTTGGTATTTTGATATAATATGTCTTCCTCAAACAATGGGTTGTGAACCACCAGTAAAGAGCGCATGATCTTGAGTGTGCCTGTTAAGAATCAGTTGCATCAAATTAGCAGAAGTTCGAGTTCTATCGCTTACGAGGGCTACAGCAAGTTACCAGCAGTGAGGCTGATGAAAACAGGTTGAAAAGCACCTACTCAGCCTTTCGTCACGCAATTGTTCTTTTGTAATATTTGTCTTTATCCCAATAACGGCTTTTTAGAGGTTTTCCGATTCTAAGTAATGTTCCAAAATTATATGCAAACTACAAATGCTTTCAACAAGAGATGAAAAACAACGATAAGAATTCGCTGTGCAAACCAATATAAAAACATACATTAAAACCTTTTATTTTCGTAATTTAGAACACACCTTCTGAAGTTTCTTTTGTGTCAGCGAAGTAGTGGAAAAGTAAACCCAACAACAAGAGATAAGGAACAAAAAAGAGAGAGTCGTTTTAACAATTCTGCCGTAATCAAGAAATAAATCTTCAGAAGAGAATGCAGGAGGAAAGGTAGCTAAAGTTGCAGATCAAATCCTCCAGTTAATCTTCGGAAATCCCTCCACTAAATCTTGGAAGGGAAAATCCTCTTGGACCTATCCTCAGGAGTAGTCTTTAGGTTAAGGTCCTTCTGGTACTCTCGTGTTCATGCACCATTGAGTTTCGTTATTTTGTCCCTGCAAGCTTTCTTCTCTATTCCAGACACAAGTAAGAACAAAGAAGAAAGTTCATTACCACAGCCGTGACCCCATTAGTATTTGGAACGTAAACAGTTCGTTTGTTCGTGTTCCTTTCCTTGTTTTGGTGGTCTCTTTTGTGCTTCTCTTAGTTTGGATGTGGGTGTAGGAAAGAGGGGGGCTTTCCTCGCCAAAGAGATCAATCAGTTTGTTCTGTTGATTCCAAATACATCATTTATCATCTGATATCAGAAATGTGGTCGAATAGTTGAAGTGTTTTCTTTTGTTAAAGACAAGATATCCATTAAATTAGACGTTTGCAGGAAACCACCTTCTGGTTTTAAACCTTTATGTTAGAAGTGTACAAATGAAACTCATTGATGCTTACCTTCTACAGTTAGATTTGTCTGCCGGTGAATTGTTTACGAACTTGTCAAAACCATTTACATGTGTATATTAGTTTTGGTGATATGTTATTTAAAATTATAATTGATTCTTTCATGTCAAAAATTAAATACTCCGTGATAATATCATTTGAATAAGATGTTTTTATTCACCTATGATTTCCCACTACACATACTATTTACTTTTGTTAATATTGGATTTGTTAATCAATGTTATTTCACTGGTATTTTCCGAAGTAACTTATGTATTATGATTATAATTGGAATTTTGTGTCTCCACGGATATGTGAGTTTGTCACTGGTGAAAAGAAAACTGGCATACACTTATTATTTCCTTTCAACAGATAAAGAGGAAGTACTGACGACATGATCTAAGGTTTCAAGTGGATATCCAAAAACTATATCCAGTTCAGCATAACACGAAATAGAACCAGTAGCTGGGATAGAGTTATCTATTTTATTAGGAAGAAGGGTTGACATGAAAAGCCTTTACAAATCATAATTCCCTCCCCTAACCAGCTTTGTCGTCTCCCTTTCAGTCAAAAAATCCATCCCTTGGCACAGAGGTCCACAGGTCAGTCTTTAGCACAGATAGCACATAGGTCAATCGTTTGCACTGGTCATTGTCAGAGAGAAATATACAAAGACGTGGTACTCATGGCCTTAGCACATCTATGGTGCAGGCCTCAATAGGGTAGCTGAAAGAATGCGGAAAAGAGTATATAAGCAAGTAAGTTGAAAGTGCTCGTCCGACATTTGCCATTCGTGACTGAGATAGAATCCTCAGTCAAGATTATCGGCTGCCGGTTGCAATATTAATATATTGAGATAAGTAGTTCTTCTATAATATGTCAAAGCACCGAACAGACGTAGCTGATGTCAGTTGGCAGAGCTTGGCTTTGTGTTTAGATATACTAGGCGGATGACCACAATGACTGAGGTTTTACCAGGATTTACCCTTAGTTACATAGGGGCAATGCCAAGATGTTACCTTGAACTTGCGGACCCTCTCCCGTACCCTATTTTCTACGGGATACTCACGTGAGCCATAAATAAACTTAAATGCTAATGCATAATGTCAAAGTGACTTCTAAAAAGTATTATTAGTGGACCTGAATACTAGATTCATTGGCCAAATTCTACTTTTCTTTTTAAGAAAGTATTAATTTCAACAAATAAAGGATGAATGTGAAGACAGCGCTATTTTCAGCGGGTTTATTACTCTTGTAAGTTCACATTGTTTGCCCGCCTATAACGCATTTTATTGCGTCAACCAAAAAACTACGAAGAAACTGACTTCAGATTATGCTTGTTTTTAAAATGGTCTGAAAGTGGAAGGTTTAGTTGCATAGACTTCTTCACTAGAAAAGTTCACTCAAGTCTCAGTTTTTAAACTCCAGTTAGTTGTCATAGGGTAAGTTTCATTATGTTTTTCTTGTTGTTTTTTTTAAAATAAAAGCATATTCAAGAGTAAATATATGGTGTTTTGAAGGCTGATCTATAAGAACTAAGAGAGAGATGAAAGATTTTAGAAATACTGTTAGTAAGAAACTCAATAAGAAGATAATATACAAAACAACATCTAACTGGTACACTTTGCCACCAGACCACTGACACAGAATATCAAGACAGCTGCATCATATCCACAAGTTAAGAATAGGAACACAATAGCTCTCGTTAGTATCTTCCTCAGAAGAAAAAATATAGCAGTAATACACAGTAATGAGTGAGAAAGTATTGCTAATTGTTGACACATCAACGTGTCAACAAAAACCTAATGCAACGTGTCAAGGTAGACGATACATGACAAGATGACAGATTAATGCAGGAGGGTATGAACGTACAAACCATAGTCTAAAAAAATTGGTTGTGTACGCAGGCCATGTTCCAGACAGGCTGTTAACTTGAGGTTTCCAAAGTCTTGTAAAAGTCGCTGTCCAATAATAATTACTAGATATTTAGGTTATAAGGTAGGAGGGAGTTACTAGATTCTGGTGATATAAGGTGGAGGTTTATTCATAGTGAATAACGTGTTATCCATACATCTTCAAGAGCCCTATCGTTTACTTTATAACATTTTTCTAACCTCAGTCAGTGTCCATGCCAAGTGAAATAGGATCAAAGTACAGGTATAAGTTGAGCACATCCTAAAGAGCAGTGACTGCGTTAGGCATGTTAAGAATCAGTATTCCGGGTTAAAGCGTCTGGGTCGTAAAACGTACTCTCTCCTGTATTTCAGCCCCTAAAACTCGTTGGTCGCCAAAGTCCAAACGCATGCAACCAATAATTGACTTTTATTCATTAAACAGAATGTAACTTACCAATGGTGATCTTTATTTTTAACATTATTCCCCAATCGCCATTTTTTTTTAAATTTTGTCTTTACGTTTGTTTATTTTCTCCTGTTCTACTTACATCTTCATTTGTGTTGCAAGAACCGTCTGCATAGATGCTGTGAGTCAGTGTTGGCAAACAATTATTAAAAATTCAAATTTTCAAATTTCATTCATTTTGTTGAATATATTTCTACTAAAATTGGCATAAACATTATTCGGCTCAATAGAAAAGTACTGGGGTTCTCCGTCCATAAGCATTCAAGTTGTCAGTGTTCTCTATATACATTGCAATTATATTTTCGAAGGACCCTTCACAAAATCTATGGAAAAAACCTTCCTGTCAAATTGTTTGAAAATTCTGGCATCCTTTAAAAATATCACAATAGGCACAAGTCATGAAAACTGAATTCATTGCTTCTACGAAGCTAAGCCACTTCAGAAACACGCAAAGCAGCTTATCGCTTTTATTTTGTAAAATAAGCGGGTTCGCTCTTGCGTTCAAGTGCATTATTGTATGCCATAGTGAAATGATACAAAACAAGTGTATGCTGGAATTCCACTAACAATCGCGAATTCTCCGAGCTTCCCTTGAGAGTTAATAAAAAAATAC
The DNA here is from genome assembly GCA_022664845.1 of Lepisma saccharinum. Lineage (NCBI taxonomy): Eukaryota > Metazoa > Arthropoda > Insecta > Zygentoma > Lepismatidae > Lepisma > Lepisma saccharinum. The sequence continues at coordinate 5,275 of JAGDQP010061439.1, forward strand.
ACACACAAAAAAAAAACATTTCTATAACTTGACAACACTGATAAGTGGGAGCTTAGAGACGAGATCGTGCATATTTTTTCAATTGTGTGGAATAATACGTAGTTTGCTGGGGTGTGGAATCAAAATGAATTTCAAGGAGCGTTTGTAATATTACCAACTAGTTGTGCATCGAGACGGGCAAACCTATTGTGGAGAATGTTTATGCGAATTTTGTTACAGATATGTCCAACTTAATATAAACAATTTGGAACTTTCAAATTTTAAATATTACCTTCGTAACATTGGCAAATTCCACCAATATAATCCAAGACGTTTCCATCGACACATCATCCACCTCTTTACTCCATGTTGTTCGTGACACTAACGAAGTAAGCGGGATTATAAGGTCCCTTTCCTTAGCAACAACATGAAGTGATCTAATAAAATGAAACAGATCTGTTTGATGTAACAGGAAAAGTGTTCACTTCAATTGTAGGTCAAGTACTTCCATAAAAACAATTATCTTTATTATGAGCAATTATACAAATCGAGTACTTTACATGCAAGTCGAGTATATTCCAAGTACCATTGAATTTGTCCAATATGTGCGCAAGTACCTAAAATATTTGATCCAGCTTTATAAATAAGATTATAACTGAAATTGGGACACTTATTTTTAAAAAGTACAAGAAATGAATTTAGCTTCTGAATATGTGAATAAGGATTTGAAGCATAGTGGTTTTGGCTATTATGCTACTGTTCTGGTAGTTGGATCAGGTCCATATGTGATGCAAATCATGTGTCTACACCCAGAGAACCCAAAACAAGCAATAACTCAAAACCACCGACAATAACATATTCTTATAAATTCAATCCGGGCTATCCTAACCTCTTAATTTCAAATTAATCAACTACAATTTTCAAGGTATGTATTTGCCCAGAACAAGAAGTCTAAGGGTCAGTTCTACAATCGGCCGCTAAACTTCTAGTCAGCGCTAAGTTGAGGCCAGCTCTCATTTTGCGTTCTTCCATTGGCCAAATCAGACTTGGCCTCAACTTAGCGCTGACTGAAGTTTAGCATTCATTTGTAGAACTGAACCTAAGCGATTTAGCTTCTGAGCAGCGAAGTAACATTTTATTACTCATCCTACAGAGGGTTAGGTCCAGAAGGGAGCTGTTAAACTATAAACTATCGAAACAAAACAAAACAAAAAAATCAAATGCATTGATTTTGTCTAGTGTCCTTCGTCAAGTGACAGTAGTTTTTCAGAAGCCTTAGATCTGCTTTCCTTGGAAGCTTCTGTTGCTTGAGATTTAGGTGAATAGCCAATTGAAACATGTGTTTCACGAAGAAAACGTAATACGTGTTTCAATTGGCTAATCACCCAAATTGCAAGCAAAGCAAGCAGCGCACGCTTGCAAGAACATCAGCTCTTAAAAACAAATGAAACCACAAAAAATTGAATTATAAGATATTAAGTTCTTGTAAGATCTCATTAGTTTATATATTTTGTTTTAATAAGTTACCTAATGTTATATTTTATCTTAATGTTAGTTACATATAAAAGTAATCGTAAACTTTACACATTGTTATATCATCTCGTGGTGCTAAGTGTTTGTATATGGTCTTTGCAAGTCGTGACAAATGAAAGTATGAAACTGGCGCAAACCAATTTACAGGGTGTCCGAAAAGTCCTTCCCTGATTACAAAGAATGATAACTCAGGCTAGAAATACGATAGAAATATGAAACGTGTGTTGAATTGTTTACGACCTCTCAAAGTTTTTCTTTTCTGTTTTTTCTGTTTTAGGTTCGCAGTACGTAAGTAGTGGATGAGGTGCAGTGCCCAAGAAGCCATGCTAACCAATCAGGAGAAGGCACAGTGTGTCCTGTGGTACCATGAGACACGATCACCAACCACGGTGCAGAGACACTTCCAGACAACATTTGGAAGGAATCCACCTGATGTCAAGAGCATTAAAGCCTGGTATGAGAAGTTCAAGAACACAGGATCGGTTGCTGACCTTCCGAGGTCTGGTCGACCAAGAACCTCAGCAGACACGGTGGAAGCTGTGCGGCAGTCTTTTCTGCGAAGTCCGAAGAAATCGGTGCGCAGGGCCTCACGTGAATTACAGATGCCAAAAAGCTCTCTCCATGACATTCTACACAAACGTTTATTGTTTCGTGCATACAAAGTGCAAATCGTTCAGGCCTTGTTGCCCGACGACGGTACACGTCGATATGACTTTGCGGTCGAAATGCTATCACGTATTGAGGACGATGATGGTTATCTCAGACGAATTGCCTTTTCCGACGAAGAGACCTTGTTTGTCAGTGGAGTAGTGAATCGCCATAATGTGCGCATTTGGGGTTCACAACCCCCTGGCGAGGTCATGGAGTGCACCAGGGGCAGTCCAAAGGTGAATGTTTGGTGCGCGCTGTTGCACGATCGAATTATCGGGCCATTCTTCTTCGCTGAGGCTACCATCACATCTGCAGTGTATCTGGACATGTTGCAACTGTATGCTGTTCCTCAGCTGCTTCAGTATCACCCCGATGTCGTGTTTCAGCAAGACGGTGCACCGCCTCATTGGGGTTTGGACGTCCGTGCCTATCTCGATATGACCTTTCCTGGGCGATGGATTGGTCGTGATGGGCCAACGGTTTGGCCTCCACGCTCTCCTGACATAACCCCATTAGACTTCTTTTTATGGGGTTATGTCAAGGACGAGGTCTACCGAACACCTGTACCAGATCTTGAAACCCTGCGGCAACGGATAACCACAGTCGTTGCATCGATCCCTCCAGTGATGTTGGCTAATGTGTGGACGGAAATTGAATATCGCCTCGATGTGCTACGTGCTACCAAGGGTGCTCATGTGGAAGTTTACTGATGTGTGAACAAAACTTTGATAGTTTGTAAACAATTCAACACAAGTTTCATATTTCTATCTTATTTCTAGCCTGAGTTATCAATTTCTGTAATCAGGGAAGGACTTTTCGGACACCCTGTATTATAATTAAACTTCCTCTTTAAGTGGAAGCATAATCGTACACAAAACAAATATATACAAAAACCACATAGATCATCTCTATAGAATTAATCTTAAACAATATAGTAAGATACATGACTTTTCTCTCACCAAGCATTTATTACCTCCATAAACTTCTAATTCTTTACCCACCAGCAGTAGAAATCTCAGTAGAAATTAATAAATTTTCTGTCCTGTATGTATGTCATAAGCAACACATCTTCGCTTTCTTTGCAAGAGAAATTACTCTCATGTACAGCAGCGAGAACTTGCAGTTCGACTATCAAGATGTCGTAAAAAACATTTCTTTATTTACGAATCTCCTGGGCTACCATTACGTCATCAAGAAAAGTAGAAAAATAAAGAGTTTTAGTTTGGTGTTAAGTAGAAAGTATCATAGAATACACTCAAATAAGACAACACTGCAGACTCGCCCCTTCTTCCTGAGAAATACCAGTTTTTCTCTAAGAAAATTAAAAAAAAAACTTGTCAATTGTAAAATATAGTTTGCCACTTGTGAATAGTCCCTTGTAAGTGCAATAGATTAGAGACAATGTAAAATATGTAAAGGAAACGAACATAAACCAACTGTAAATTATAAACATAATACGTAGCAATACAGAAATGAAAATCTCTTTTAACTTTGTGTTATAAATAATCAAAATTTGATACAAATCAAATTCATATTGATTTGATACAAATCTTTTCGTATGATTAATAATTTCGTTTAGCATTTTGTTCAAAACCAACAGTATTACACTTAACTGTTCGTAATATTTCCTTGGTGAAGTGCGAAATTCATATTAAACATATATCATAACAATAGTTTAATTTATAGGTATTATAGGATGCATTTTAGATACTCAACCGTGAGATAATCACATTATAATGTCAAGAGTTTTGTTGAGAAAAAAAATAAGGAGTACTTTAGGTAATCCACCGTAAAGCGTAATTAGTAGAACAGTGTTACATAGTTTCAGAATGGGAATTTGTCACTAAATTTTATTAACTTAATTAGCATGAAGAAATTCCTTTTGCCTTCACTGAAAGAATAGTACAAATCGTCATGATGCCTATCAAGCCAGATGCTTTTCTCTGTTATAAGTTTCTCAGTAGGTTCAGTGCTTCGACTAACTGTCCAGTTGTAAGTAATTGCATTAGATTCGCACGTTGTATGGGGAAATGAAGAAGTGCTAAGCCCTGATTATTCATCCAAATTTCAATATCTACATGTGGTGTATCACTGTCTTCTGAATTCAAAATTACACCTTCTCTATTCATACTATCTTCTGAATTGGTTAAAGTTGGTTGATTTTTTTATTTAATTTCTTTTTCTGTTGTTGAGGTTTTATCTTCTGAGCAAGAGTGTTACTATCATTTACTGTTGAGAAAGGTGTTAATTGAATGTGCCAAAATCCAGCCATCATATTACCATTTGAAGCTTCTTTAGAACTAGTTAAAGTTTGTTTTTTTCGTCCATGTGTTTGACAATTTAAACAAGAGTAGGTATGTCAAACATAATTTACGCATAGGGCCAAATTAGCCCAGTAAATTATAGTCCAAGGGCCGCACTTCAAAATGGAAAGATTCATTAGATTTTGATATAACAAAATTTAATTGTTTATTATTTAGGTATAATTTCAACATAAAAACCTGTCCTCAAGTAACAATTGTTACAGTGTTTAAAAGACATTTAGTGTAGTTTTTGACAAGTGGCAAACTTTTTTACAGTCTGAAAAAAGAGATTACACAATAAATTATTTGAGAAACTGTTAGGTTCTGGTTTGTTAAATCAAACTCCACTAACATATCTTTAAAAAATAAGTAAATTAAAGGAAGAATATAATGCGTAATGGAGGAGATATACTATAGCAGGTCCACTGTTAGTTTCACACTTCATAAGCATACGCTCATACATATTGTACATCTCGATGACAGAATAGAGTATAAACGTTTTATCTAATACTAAAAATGCTAACCAGGTGAACTATAACAGGTAATAGTGTACTCAAAGAACAATAACGTTGTTTATTCTGTACTAAATCCATGAATGTACATTCATTACATTCGAAAACTCGGATTTCCATTTTGTAAAGTTTGTAATGGAAGATAGCCAATCGGCTCTCTTAATACCATGCTTTACAAGGTATACAAGACAAAACCAATGAGAGAACTCGTAGCGTTACGTATAGGAAAACATTGAATCTTGCTTTGACCAATCAAACGTCAATATGCAAACATTTCAACTCCAATCAATTAGATTGTACTAACACAACTTACTAAAGAAAAGAAAAGTTTTAAATATCTTTAAAATATTAAGTACTTTTATTTATAGTCACTGAAAATTGAATAAATGTCTAATTCTTCGATGAAACTAAACCAATGTTGCTAAATCAATTACAACAAATGATTTTTTAAAATGACATCTTGATTATCATGATTTGTCTACTTGACATTCTCCTTGCCTTTCTGAAATGAAAACTTCCCGTACCAACTAAAACAAGCTCTGGGGAGATCTAATATACATCCCACCAAAAGAGAAAAGAAGAATATACATAGCAAAACATTGAATTTATAACATCAAAATTACAGTTGTCAAACTTAAAATTCTTCATAACCTGTTACTTTGGAAAACAATAAAACTAACAACTGTGTTGTTCCACTGTAATATCATCATTTATTTCAGTGTTAGAGTTGTTCATGAGTCACTTAAATTATCAGCTATTAAGTCATATTTTATTCAGTTTACTATTAATTTAGTATTTTAAATTTTTCCTAGAAATATTCAAATAGTGATTAAAAATTACATATACAATAAAAGTTGCTAAATAACCAAATGATCATTTATTAAACTACTTACATTACTGTTTCATCATGAGAATTGACATCTATTTCGGGAAACAAGAGTTTCAATGTCAGCTACTTGATTCTGTGAAGATGTTATTTTTAAGATGTTTTATTGTGAGTATTGATCTGTGAGGAGTTTCGTTTGTTTTCATGAGTAAAAATGACCGTTCACAGAGGTAGGTGGAGTCAAACATGGTTAGTATTCTTGCAACAAACTGGCACTATTCATGGTACTGGTTTGACAAGTAAGAAAACATCGAGGGATCCCAATTTCTTTATATTTGTCTTTCAATAGAGAATCACACTGAATTTCAATCTGTTCCATTTCGATGTTGCTATTTGTCTTCTGAACATCAAAGGAGAATGGAGCCGTAAACATTCCGAAATTACTCTCACATAATTTAAAGTCTTCAAACCTGTCTTCAAAGTCATTAATTAATTCTTTCATGTGGGAAACAAGGGGTAAAATCAGAATCACTGTGGGATCAGAATCTAGAAGGTAAAAACATGAATTACGCTGTTATTGTTCAGCTGCCCTTCCCAAAGCCTGAGCTTTAATTTAAAAGTCTTAATATTGCCATACAATGAAACTACAATCTGACTTTTCCCTTGCAGCGTTAAATTTAAATGAAGAGTAATGTCTACTATAAAGGTCAAATCCTGAAGCTAATTATAGTCACAAAGTTGTCGGGGGATTTTCTACAAAATTTTTAGGAAAGTATATCAATTAAATCTGAAAGTTTCGGTGCCGCATGTTTGACACGGCTGTACTGGAGTATTTAAATGAGGCTTAATACTTTCTTGGAGAACGTAACTTTTTTGTCTGTAATCTAATTTGTCACTCAATTGTTGTTGCCAATTTTATTGTAGCAGATAATTGTTCTACATTGCTGTTTATTTGACTCACGT
>JAGDQP010061440.1:0-12041 GCA_022664845.1 Lepisma saccharinum
ATATATATATATAAACAATAAGAAGTTTGGAATTTATTGGACATGTCACCCTTTAGCTAGCAACTACTAGCTGAAGTACCCGCCCGTTGGTGCGGGATGAATAAAGTATGGTGGCAATAAGCATGAATGGAATGACTTCCCAGGAGGTAACAGTAATTCGTTTCCGACTTTTCTTCAGAGAATATCTGGGAATCGCTACTTCCTCTGAGAAATCCCTTGTGCACCCAATGCACAATTTGCAATATGCAAATTAAATGGAGCAATTTTGAAGTCTTTGACTACAGCATACCGCATCAGCTCTACCGGTAGTTTATTGGATATTTACACCTCTACAGTTAATTTGACTGTAGCTCCTAAATTCGCCGGAATTTTTACCCAGATGACTACGATTTTCTTATTATTTTATGTAACAGATAATAATAAAAAAGGAATCCGGAAATCCGAACGTTTTGTATTCAAGAAGTAACTAAGTACTGTTCTCAGGGATTCCCCCAAAATTTTCAGTTGGGGGGTTGTAAAGTGGAGTTTTGGACTGTTTCTATCGTTTTTTTTTTTACCGTGAAATTTTTAAATTGGGAGAATGTTGTCAAGAATTTGGGGGTGTAACACCTACACAGGGGGTTCTGGCGGAATCACTGACTGTTCTCCATCCATTGGACACAAGATGTACACACAGATTATTTGGAATCGAATAAATAGAAATGATGTATTTCTGGTTCTCTCTCTCCAAGTCTGCCCCCATTTTCTCTTTCAAACACACTACACATACACCAACACATTGTTAGTCAAGATAGATCAAAGGGCGTTTTCCTTCACACCCACAACCAATTATAAAATTACGAACAGAAGGAGAAAATGGTTGAGAAGAATTTAGAAGACAATCGGGTCATATTGACCCGAAGAGTATATGTGTAATGAAGAACAATAATGGACAAAATATTAAAACGAAATTTTAACAGAACATAGATAACGTATTCAAAAGTAAAATCACCAAACAGCTTCCCACAGAAGAATCAAATAAAAATGATATAGGAAAATAAAATTTGTTTCGGGTCAAATAGACCCGAACAATACAGCAGGGTTCCCGGTTAAGTCGATACATCAAGTTGTTTTAAATTTCCTTTCTTATTTCCGTCCTGTATTCAACTTTTTTTTCTGTAATTTCGACATAATGTGAAAGGCTAGAGCCAACCGAGTAGTCTTGCGGTCTAAGGAGTTAGTTAAGCCAACCACTCGAAGGTCTCGGGTTCCCGGCATGGGTGTTTGTGGATTTTTAATTTGATGTAGCCCAATATGATCTATCGTGACGGGCCGAAGTCAAAAATTACTAGACTGGCTAAACATATATAAAAAAAAAAAAAAAAAAACCAAATTTTTTTTTTTTTTTTTACCAAAGTGAAATTCCAGAGACTTTTCCCGCGTAAAGGTAAAATTGTGAAGGTCTTTTGGAGGAAGGAAGATAACACAAAGACATTGTAGAGCAATGTATGTAAAATTATATACCAAGAATCCATGTTGCGATGAGAGAATATCAAACAAACAAACAAATCAACAAAACAGCGTTGAAAGGACTGGGCGAAAACGCGAGCTGTTCTCCAATAAGCATAAAAGACTAAAATTTTTGGCTCTGAGAAACAGAAAATCAGCTTTTAAAGACTTAAGCATAAATATGGCTGGTTATGGTGCAGGAATTTCTCCTGGGAGTGTTACAGGAACTCTTTGCTTAGGGCGTAAAAAGTCACACTGACCAAGGAAGAAATGACAGAATAATACACAGAGTAAGGAAAATCTCTACATGGTCTCAGATACTCTGACTATGCAAAGAAGCGTCTTCAGTGGGCACAAGGACTAAAATACTAGACTTTTAATGAATGCAAGAACATAATGATTCACTATATCTTATGAATGTTGACGATATGTTCGGCGTTGACCTGAGATGTTCAAGTTGGAATGTGTATATCATCTTATGTAATTTATGGTTTAGGGTGTAATGTCTTGTCTTCAGTCTTCAGACATGGAAACATTAAATACCAAATGTATTATGGGTCATGCAATCCACACCGTTCTACCAATGTGCATCAAACGTTCCATGGTATCTTGATTTGACATTACGAAAATGTCAAATGTCTGTTCCCAGCATGTGTACTTTGTGACCATTATCAAATATAACAGATGGGTATAAATAACAGAAGTAGTCTAGTGTTTCCATCTGAACATAAAATTATTATTTATTTAAATGACACGATGTCAGTATTGTCAGGTTTTCACATATTTCGAATAAATGCACAGTCAAACATACTCCAAGCAGTGGTACAAACATAATCTTCCATTGCTTTAACTACTGTTACAAACTTTGGGCAATATAATTAGAGACGGATTGCTTAAAAAAAATATGTAGAGTTGGTAACACTACTGTCTATATTATGACTGGAGTTTTTTGTTTATTTGTTAAATGAATTTGAAGATACTTGGCTATGTGTAAATGTTATAATCTGCACAAACGAAGCCGCAGCTTCTCATGTTGCCTTCAGCCGCTAAAATTTTGCATATAAAGGTAAAATCCGAGGCTCTTTTAGATGAGATGGATCTTCTCGTGGAGCTCGATTGCTCATTTCGGACAGTTCCCTGGTTCGTGTTAGGGAGAATACTTTATTTTGCTTTGTGCGCTGTTTCTTTCATTATGAGAATTTGTAGTTCTTCCTTTTTTTTTTTTTTTTAAATCACGACTTCGTGGTAATACATCGAGAAAGCTACAAATGTCAAGGTTATTTCCGCATTTATTAGATTAATTAAAGAGCGAAAGTATTTAGTAGTGGTACTAGTACTAGTAGAAAGTAGTATATAGTCTATGTTTATAATTAGTAACTTGTAAATGAGCTGAAACAAATTATGCATTTTACAATGGCATACTGCCACTTCATATTGGTGTAAAATTGTGACATTGACAATAAATATTTTATACAAAGAGATGGGTAAAGTGGGGAATAACAACTAAGGGAGGGTAAGCATGCTGAGACAAATAGCAAGATGGTATTTTTCTTTTTTTAAAAATCAGTTTTTAAAGTAAACAGAGCTATTGCAGTAGACTAACGAGTGAAAGCGGATGGGGGGCTGCATCACATGCACAATCCAGTTTCATTGTGGATCTGAAATGGGTGAGTTAGTCATTTTTAAATGTTACGTAATATTTTAACTTTTTTAAATTTATTTTCTTTCATAGCCCAGTTCCTTACATTTTGAGCTGGACCGTATTTAAGTATATTACGTGGCATATTACATTGAATGTTACATTTGCTAATAGAAAATGTATCTTTTGTATCTTGGGTGGCAGACAGAATTTTGAATGTACGTACTTACTTTTTCCCGCAAAAGCTGCGTACTGTGTCATATCCACTAAACGTATGGAGACATATTTCGCCAGGAGTTTAAGCTATTTTCTTAATGTTAAGGATTCACATGCATATTTTAGTACCACATTGCAGAAACAGTTTAGCAATAATGCAGTCATGGAGTCCCACATCTGCCATCTGAGCAAATCATTACTGCCTTATAGCCGCATGCAACAACAAACGAGACTAGGTACTTCGTGGCCTCATCCAGATGTGATTTTGTAGCATTTAAGTTCATAGTTCGGGAACAGTGATTTATTCTCAGGTTTTACCAAATACTCTGGCTACTTCCATTGGCTATCAAGAGATGCGATGAGAATTGTTTTATTCGACCCGTTTCGATTAAATGAACTGCAGTCCCTTCAAAATCAATTATTCCATGCCGCTACCCAAAACCCAGTGTAAGCGATCGTAACCACTGGAAGGCAGTAATTGGCTAATAATATTAGTAACAATCACTACTGTCCATTATTAATACTATTGTCAAACCAACTACATTATTTCGTTTGTGCAGTACAGTATACTACAAGTACAAAGTAACTTCACTCCAGCCTTCTATTCTTGTAAAACAAAGGATCTGAGCTAGTAAGGAAGGACTACCGCGCACTAGCACTCTTTTCTGTGCGACCTTTTAATTGCGACAATGAAACACACAGATTCTATCTATCAGAAGTTTGCGTCGTTATCGCCTGAACCTGTGTGTTTCATTTTCGTGGATAGGCACGTGGGTGTGAACTCCACGGCCTGCCATCCTGACTTAAGTTTTCCGTCCGTTTTACCAGGCGAATGCCAGGATGGTAGCTTAAGAAAGTCCCTGATCGATATCTTCCTGATCCTCTACCTAACCCATTGTGACTTAAGCCAAAGATGCCAAAAATTCTTAAATGAACATTCAACTACAAATTTCACTGTCAATTTGAAATCACCGTGAAAAAAAAAGGCTGTATTTCGGAGGTGGTGAAACTATCGCTTGCAGATCTATTATATAACTTAGTGTTTAAACCTCTCTGCGTGCACTAGCAATTAAATCGAGCAAATCGGTGGCTGTGGCGTGTACACTCAGAAAAAAGTAGTTACACAAAGAAGTTATTTATTTATTACGTAGTGTGTTGCAGCAAAGGTGTGTCGTCGTGTAATATCGATTTGTTTATATTTGAAGTGGGGAAAAAATGAAAATAAACAGACTAAGTATAGAAACTTGCAACTGATATTTTAAAATAAATTTATGTTTAGCGTCCAAATCTATAATTAGCTTATCGGTTAAGTTAGGTTTTATGATTGTAAACTTCTCTCGTATATTTACTTATATTGTGAAGTAAATATTTTTCGTGAGTTAGCAATGTCCTAATTTGAATTTGAAATTATTTGTGTTTTTGCATCTTTGGTTCAGTCTGGGATGGTTAGAGGATGGGGAATTTATCGGAGGGGGCCACTTAAGGTACCATTCCATTATTCGCCTGAGGAAACTCGAGAAAATCTGTCAGGGTGGTCGGCCGCGGGATTCGATCCCGCCAGCCCGACCAAACCATTGCCGATCCGAAGTGCGCAACGTTACCGCCTGACGATGAGGACCGAATCAAATATCCTAGTGTGTTAATGTTACAGTTAATTGGTATGTTATCCTATGACTAAGAGCGAATAACAAGTTATCAAAATTATCTGTGCTCATCTTGAAGTAATTGAACTTCGCCCATCTTTTCTCAGATGCAAAAAGGTTTTATTATGTATAAAATCATCCGTTTAGAAGTCTTTGTAATTGAACTTATTTATGACATTTAGGCATCTTGGGCTCAGGCATGGATAGGGTGGGGGAGAGGATGTTGGAAGGTAGTCGGCAAGAGCCTAGCTATTAGGTAACATCCCGTGATTTGCCTGGTATAATCGAAGAAAAACCCTCGGTCAGGATGGGCGGCCGCAGGAATCGTTCCCAGGACTTCCCAATGCTTTGCTATGGCTGCTTGGTTAGAAGTTTTTGACTTACGATTGGATAAACTTAGTAGCTTTCTTTTTTCGTTTCCTTCTTGATCTTAAAATCAGAGCACAACATGTAGCCACCTATTTTCTGATTTTTTTTCAGAGTTTATCCTCAGTTACACCAGGCAAATGCCGGGGTGGTGCTTAGAACGAGGTTGACTACCTTGCAATATCCTCTTCCTCACGCTATTCTGCCCTGTGCCTGGGAAATCTAAAGGTTATAAATAAAGTCAAACTATTATGACTTTTCTGGGTTTTCGTAATTTCTGCGAGTGTATGTTCCTTTTCTTTGTCAACACTGAGAGACATCTACATTATTTCATTAAGTTTATTAGTGTAATGAATTGCATCACGAGAAATTGTTGAACGATTGAAATAACACGTCTTTACTGGATTGTGTTATTTTCTTTTTCACTATGTTCTTCTCGTGAGTTTGTAAATCTCTTCTGTGAGGAGTTGCAAGTCTCCAAGGGAGAGAGTTTATTTTTGCGTCTTTCTCTACCCCATAGGGTCAGACTATCGTTGCCCCACACGGCCATTTCATTTGTAGTTGATTCTTAATGTTGTGGGGACACAGGTGCTGTTTTCAAAGTTAGCAAGTTACATACTTTTTCCTATCCGTGATGTTTGCAGGATTCAAAAGTAAGTACTTTTAAAAAGTTCGAAGTAAACAGAAATGGGACTGTGTTTACGTATCGCGTTGTGTCTATATCAAGACTTGTGATGAACTATTTATTTGAATGTAAGTAAATTTAAATATTGTTTTGCAAAGCTATAAACTTTCGTTTGTGTTATTTACGCGAGTGTTCATTTTGTCAGTCTTCATTTCTGCGTTCCTTTTTGTTTGCATCCATCATATTTTGCGTCTTACTTATTGCACTGCGTAAGACTTACCTTCTAACTCCTTTTAAACTTCGGTGTCTTGGTAGGTGGGCGTTTCGCAATTTGTAGAACCTGTATTTGATTTCGGGGCCGGTGGACATCAGAATCATTCTTACCAGAGTCGCAAAAGGAATGCAAAATAATATAAAATAGCCAGTGCTGTTGTTTTCCTTCTTGAACAAAGAAAATTAGCTGGAAAGACAAGCTTAGGCACTGTAAGACCCGTAAAATAGGGTTCTGTAGTAAGGGTATTTGTCTCAAGGTTCATTGTTCAGCTCTACTGTTGATTACAGACTTGTTAAAGATTCGTGCATCATTTCATCATCAGGGCTGTGCCAAGAGCGGCAGGATCTTTAAGGCACGTTAAGACTTCTTTTATGCACGGGTGCTTTTACGCGCGTAACAAGAGGAGCACAAACAGCGCGTTCTATAAGATAGTGGAACCAAATGGGTGCTTTTATGCAAGCGCGGCCTCATTTTTTCTGTCGCGTACACATGCGTTCGTCTTCTAGACAACGCGAGTGATCTATTTACATAAACATAATGGTCTAAAAAACCTGTTTTTGGGTTGGTTAGAAAGTCTAAATGACAACGATGTAGAAGCAATATTATGTAAATAATTTGTTATGGGTAACCAGACAACAACAAACTAATGATAATTCGAGCATAAGAATCACCCCCAGTTGCCCCCCCCCCTCAAGTGGGGTAGTGGGGGACAACTTCAAAATTTCATATTGGAAAGGGCATCGAGTGATATCTCGTTTGAAAGGCCTTGACAAAAGAAATATTTTGGTAAAACTTTCAAGTCGCTTTGTTGTCCCTATCCAAAATGGTGGGGGTTCAAATGTCATGTCCATAATGTCCTTTGCCACCCCCCTTGTATCGTGCGAACGACTACAAGTATGAGAAAATGCAAAAACACGACCAGCATTATTTTTAGACGTCTCCAAGCACCAGAGGTAAATGCTCTACCATTGAGACAACGCGGCCCCATTGTAGCTTTGTTCCTAAATCAGTGAGCGTATCCACTAAATCTCGGGCCTGTGGAAGCACATTACATTTCAGGTGATCAGTTTTTAAAGGCCGTTGATATACTTTACTCGTAGAGAGATGTATGAACGCCTACCATTGTATTGCTGTTGATTAAGGTATCTTGCTGATGATTCGCGAGACATGCTGAAATGTTTTAGAATACAGGCTAGTTACCTTATCCTGTCCGTTTCCTAATTGGCATAAGAGAATATAGCCAGGATAGTCAGAGCCATGCTTGCCAAGGGATGTTAGCTATAGTTGATAAGATTATCAGAAAGTTTGTAGTTTATAAAGTTGTTAGGCTGAAGAATATTTCAATCAAAAAGTCAATTTAAGCATTGTTTAAACTTGTTGGCGTTGGCTGAAAGGAAAGTATGATTCTTTATTATCATTCTTGGGTAGCAACGTATAAATGCGTTGTAAATTTCGTAATTATGTATGAAGTATTAAATTCCAAGATAATTTCTGAACTGTGATCTTCTGGTGTAGAGGGATATTGTTTTCGTCTCTGTGTGTTTGCTTATTTGTTAGAGTTTCTATCATCATGAATTGTAACGAAGAAGGACGTTCTGCTAAAGATAAAGTGAAAATTCTATTTGGAGAATGCGGACGTAACTACCGTGTGACTGCTCGACGATTTAACGAGTACCCTGAGCGACCTAATGCAAGCCATTAGTTTCGTGAAACCCAAACCGTGAAGGACCGAACACGCTCAGGAGGACCAAAGATAGATAAGAGCACTGTAATAAAAGTTATTGAACACGTTACTGTGAACCCTAAAATATCGTTGACAGGAATAAAGACAAAGTAATATTTCACGCAGTTCAATTCATAAAGTCCTAAAATCATATAAATTTCACCCTTACAAAATACATATCGCACAAGAATTAGCCGATGATGATTTTGATAGAAGACTTGAGTTTTGTGACATTTTGGTACCAAAAAAAAAAAAAAAACGAAAATGAAAACTTCTTGAAGCAGACATATTTCAATGATGAAAGCTCGTTCTCCCTAGATGCGTATGTTTATAGACATAATGTTCGGTATTGGGATAATTCGAATCCCCACATTCTTAGAGAAAGGCAAACTAAAAAAAAAAGAATGTGTGGACGGGTATTTTAGGCAACCACATAATAGGGCCTTTCTTTATTCATGGCAATTTAACAGGTGTTAAGTACTTTAAGCTTCCACGGAACACAGTAGACCCTGTTATAACTGATCTCGTAGAAAATAGTGCCGATGAGAACGGCGTGACTGAATTTGATGCCGATAATATATTTTTTTTCAGCAGAATTGATGCCCTGCACATTATCACCAGGAGGTACGTGCATATCTTAACGAAACGTACCCTAATCGGTGGATAGGCCGTCGTTGTTCAATCAAATGGCCAGCGCGATCGCCAGATCTAGCTCCCAATGACTTCTTTCTTTGGGGTTACCTAACATCTGTTGTTTACAGTACAGTATTCACTATCATCTATGGCCTAAAACATAGAATCACTGTAGCTTGACATGAAATTCCAGTGGAAACTTTCACACAAATACGTAGAAAATTTTACAATCGTCAATTTTACTGTCAGGAAGTGAATGGCGCTCATTTTGAGCATCTGATAAAATAAGGAATGTAATGATCCTAAGCCATCGGCCAGGGATTACATACCGATTTATTGAAACACATTACTACAACGAATGGTAAAAAGAAGAAGAAGAAAAGAAGGCCTAAGTCTAAATTGAAGAACGAACCTAAATTAAAACTGAAAACAACGAAAGCACAGAAAATGTTTCTTCAAATGGTGACAACAGTTACTTAGATCCATTGTTATGGTTGAACAATAGTGGACTATATCATAAATGCTTGAAACCGACTTTTTCTTCTCAACTGAAAATCCTCCAACGCTTTTAAAAAGAAGGTACGATTAATGATAGGTTTTATAGCTCACAATGATAGCCCCTGGACGTGTTCTTGCATTTTGTCATATTTGTAGCCGTTCGGACGATACAAGGGGTGGCAAAGGACTTTATGGACATGACTTTGAACTCCCGCCATTTTGGATAGCGACAACAAAGCGACTTGAAAGTTTCACCAAAATATTTCTTTTGTCAAGACCTTTCAAACGAGATATCACTCGACACCCTTTCCAATATGAAATTTTGAAGTCCCCCCCCCCCCTTGGGGGGCTTGGGGACCAAGTTTTATAGCTCAAAATGATAGCCCCTCGAAATAATGCTGGACGTGTTTCGCATTTTGTCATATTTGTAGCCGTTCGGACGATACAAGGGGTGGAAAAGGACTTTGTGGATGCTCTGTATAAATCTCGTTGTACCTCTCACCAGTTCGTCGTGATGAACCAATAGCGTCACTAGTTTCCTTTCGAAATTCAAACTGTCCTTTTTAATTTTTTTTCATTTTCTTTAGCACATAATCTTCAATATTTGTAAGGAATATTCGCTGAACGTACCATCAGACTGGTGGTTTGGTTTATGGAAGATTTTTGTGTGTGTGTTCTAAAAGTTGGCCTGTACCTTCTTTCATTTTTCTTTTCCATTGGAATCATCATTGTTTCTAGAAGCTCATTTAATCATTCTTATCTGCTGATTTATAAATTCAGTTGCAGAATCGCAGTGTTTCATTTCCCCCTGCTCTCCTACACTTTTAAAAGTCAATGTGAATAGTTCCCACACCCATTGCTTTAACATTGTTCATCTCACTTAGAACCTTACCAAATTATTCTTTGACAATTTGGAACCTTTTATAATAATTTCCATTTCGGCTTCTGCCTCTTCCATATTTAGTGGAGGTGGGTGTTAGGTTGTTTCGAGCAGATCGTCTAAATCAAAGGCTCCCAAAACGAAATTCATACTTTCACCGTACCAGCACGTAATATTAAGGAATTTTCAATGATAATATTTAAAATTGCATGTTTATAATGAAGTAATAATCATACCGATGAGGCAGAACATTTAGTACCGTGCTTGTCGTGTAATCAGGAGGTTCCAGGATAGACCATCGGTGCCGACCATCCTGAATGAGGTGCTCGGTCACACCGAGCAAATTCTAGGATGACATCTTAAAAATACAATGAAACAGAAGTATAAGGAAGTATAAGTTAAAAGAATTGTGAACACAAATGTTAGGAAAGAGCAAGCCAGCTTTCTTCACGAACCACTATCTATTAGGGGTGGATTCGAGCGAGTTCGAGTCGAGTTTTCGCTAAACTCGACTCGACTCGTAAGAGAAATCTTTCAACTCGACTCGGCAACTCGACTCGACAAATATTGTCCAACTCGACTCGAAACTCGACTCGAAATTCACTCGAGTTTCGAGTCGAGTCGAGCTAAAACGAGCCAAATCGAGCCAAATCCTACAGTAAGTCTCTATGCTGTCTTCTTGGGATAGCCAAAATTTCCGGACAACCAGATGACAAATTATCCGGTGTCTATTTAACCATCCGGATTGTATCCATCATCCAAATATTACCCGTTATCCGGATATTAGCCGACATCCGAAAATTATCCGCTATCTCTCCGGATATTACATGACGTCCCCATATAGTCCAGTCATTAGGTACTTTTTGGGTGCAAACGGTTGAGAAGTTTTAAAATTTGGCACAATTGTACACTTCAGAGCCCTAACTATAATGCTAAATTTGTAAACTTGGATTAAGGGACAGCCGCTCGTGCCGCCATTTTGAATAAAAAATTGCGGGAAAGCAACTATATATGTAAAGTATGCCCAGTGCAATTCCAAACCACTGAAGCTAGACAAACGAAATTTGATATGTTGATGTATCATCAAGAGTAGATTACGGGAAAATTACAAAATTTGGAGAAAATCGTCATCTTCAATCCAATATATCGGACAAATAATATATACAGATGCTTATCAGAATAATGGAAACACTTGAACGAAAGTGCAACTTACCAGATTAATATGGTGTCGGGCCACCTTTCGCCTTCAGAACAGCCTTGATGCGACGTGGGATGGAGGCATAGAGGTCGTGAATGGTAGCAAGTGGAATATTACACCATTCCTCGTGCAGGGCATCGGCCAGTTCTGTGAGAGAGGATGGAGGTGGAAATCGTCGCCGGAGTCGTGTTTCCAAGATGGACCACAGATGTTCAATTATGTTGAGATCTGGGGATTGGGCGGGCCAGGGGAGGTGTTGAACTTCATCCCGATGTTCCTCAAACCACGCTGCAACAACTCCAGCTGTGTGAATGGGTGCATTATCATCCTGGAATATGGCGTCATTGTCCGGGAACAACATCCGGACCATAGGATGCAAGTGGTCTCCTAAAATTGCGACATAATCGTTGGCAGTGATGCGTCCGCGAAGTGTGACCACAGGACCCAATGAAAACCATGATATTGCGGCCCACAGCATCACCGTGCCGCCGCCATGTTTCACAGTTGGGCGGAGACACTGCAGATCATACGCTTCTTTGGGCGTTCTCCACACATAAACACGGCCCGTGGTTTGGAATAGGGTGAATGGTGACTCATCCGACCATACCACACGTTTCCAGTCGTCAACGGTCCAAGTTGCAGGTCGCGGCACCATTTGCGGCGTGCTAAAGCGTTCTGGTCCCTGATGAGAGGTTTGGCCCGTGCAACACGACCCCGTAAGTTCATGTCATGTAATTCGCGGCGGACTGTGATTGTCGAAACAGGTTGGGGTAGGTGCTGATTGAGTTCCTCCGTCACTTGCGCCGCAGTGGCACGACGGTTCCGCGTGACAATGCGCTTTAATACCCGGCGTGCCCT
>JAGDQP010061441.1:0-12041 GCA_022664845.1 Lepisma saccharinum
AAAAAAAAGTAATTTATTGTTTTAGAAAAGGTGATTATTTTATTATCACTGGCCTGTGGTGGGATCGAACCCGATACGCTTACAACAGCTCTGCAGTGCTTTATTCACTAGACCGTACAGCCAAATACTCGAAGATAGCTCCCGAGTCGAGTGACGCTGCAGGCAACAGCTAGTACTAATAATAAATTATAAGTTCCTGACCCCACATACAGGCACTTTGTTTCTAACAAATGTAAAGAACGTTTCCTCTTTTCATTTTTCTATATTCTAAACTACCGGCAGAATTCTTTTGCAACGGAATGCCGATACTTCAGTAACATAAATTCCAGATTAAAACGGTCGGAAAATTGCCGGCCCCCAACCGCTTTCTGACCACCAGGAAGTGGGTGGTGCCTCGCTTATTTTCCGTCCGTCAAGAATAAACGGGGCTCCGTGCTTTTCTCGACCATCAGGAAATGGACAGAGCCGCCTTTTCCCGACCTAAGGCAATGGCCGGAGCCCATCCTTTTCCCAAGTGCTGGGGCATGGACGGGGTTTCGTCTCTATGCCGGCAAGTCCGAGACCGACAACGGCCCGGCGACCAAACGCAACTTGTGGCTGC
Source organism: Lepisma saccharinum (assembly GCA_022664845.1). NCBI lineage: Eukaryota > Metazoa > Arthropoda > Insecta > Zygentoma > Lepismatidae > Lepisma > Lepisma saccharinum. The sequence continues at coordinate 602 of JAGDQP010061441.1, forward strand.
ACGCCGATCTTCCCCATCTATTACCCGACTACTAGTTTGGGTTCTGCCTATTCCCGACGCCAGACTAACCAAAATCCCCGACGGTTTGCCGTCTTGGTTGACATTTGGCTTCCTGGGTCAGTGCAAGTGGAGTTTCTCCGCCGTCACATTATGAAAATGCGAATGTGGTATCTTCAAAGAGACCACAATTTATTTCTGTGAAGCAGTCAAACATAAGGTTTGTCATTTGTAATGTTTAGACCTACCAAATAAGTGCCCATATTCAAGAAATCCTTTGGTTGAATTAGGCTATATCCCTTTATTTCTACAGCGGTTCAAACATGGTCTTTCGTCGAAAAATGCAGGATTTCAGGCTTAAATATCTAATAAAAATCTGGAATTTATTGTCAAGGAAGCCTTGTTCCGCTCACAAACAAAATTGCAACTTTTATTTCTAATTGGTTTGGTCAGTGCAAGCGGATTAGATGTTAATCTAATCTTCATATTATTACACTGCTTGAAAGGCACAATTTTAACTCCCATGTACAACTATTTCTTTGCCAAACCACTCAAAAGTAAACATTGCCATTTTTACTGTGATTTGAGCACATACAAAGCTTCCTCGAGACCAAATTTCAGATTTTTGTTATGACCCATTTGAGATATTTTAACCCCAACTCCTGTAGCAAAATAGCGCTGTTATTCAACGCCACGGATTTTTCTACACAATCATCCTGTTGATAGTTCTAAACATCACTAGAGAAATTGCAGTCTTATATTCAAATCGTTTCCGAAAACATGATGACCTTCGAGAAGGAACCCACATTCGAAAAATATTTTTTTTCTAAAATGATGATGTAACTATGTTTCTATAATTGGATGATTTGTCTTGGAATGACCCAATTTTACTGTAACTAACCTAAACCAATCTAATCTTCCTTATCTAAAATCACTAAAGTATAAAATGGTCCACTTAGCGTGACTCAATATAGTAGTGTTTTAATAAGACAAATCTTGGCAATAGTTTTATAGTTGTAAAAGTAGCTCATGGTTAAAACCTTTGCTTTCTAAACCAATGTCACACGGTCATGGATTCGAGCTCTCCAAGGCTTGCCCCATAGTTTGAAAATACATACAGATAGAAACAATGTACCAAAAACATTTTATGTTACATGCATATTTCAAAAGAGTTGCATAATTAATACTTTTGTAAACAAGCAACTACATATAGGTTTCTTCTAACGAGTCTGTTGCAATAGTGCTCTGAGAAATATTATTTCTAAGCATATCATAACGTAGCCACGTCGCGGGGCTCCCCTCGCGCTTTTTTGAAATTATAATAAGTATTATCTGTACGTAACGGTATGGGGATCATTTGAGAAATTGCATTTTAAAATAGGGTGGCAACGCTGACAACTGGATACTTGGGTTAAGGGAACAATCACAGTATGTTTCAATTATGTCGAATATATATACTCAAAGCTTGGTGCGGATACGTTGAACTGAATGGAAGTAGTAAATATTTAATTTTTAAAAGTGATTGGCAACACTGTCAACTGTGGGACCTGAAGTACCTCTATGACGCGTCCCAGTACGTATATAAAAAGTTTGGTCCTAATACATTCAATGATATGGAAGCAAATAAAAATGTTACTTTCTGAAATTTGTTGGCAACACTGAGAACTGCGGCGCTGGAAATATCCATATGAACTGTCCCAGTACCTAATCCACATGTTAATTTTTGTGTAAATCAATACGGATATGTCCAATAAGGAAATTAATTTTTTTAATCGTTTGGCAACCGTGAAAACTACTGTGCCTGGAGTGCCTGTATGACCTGTCCCAGTACCTAATGAACATGTATGTCAAATTTAGTGTACATCAATGCACACGTGTAGATTTGGATTAATGAAAGTCATAAACTAAATTTTAAAATAGGCTGGTAACACTGACAGCTGGGGTGATTAAGGTCGGGGACATGAAAAACTTTCTTGTATTGTGTTGAATGATGTTTAAGGTAAGTTGGGGGCAGATACGGCATTGAAGAAGTTATATTTAAAATTATTTTTTTTTTAAATGATGGCAGCACTAAGAAGAAAGAAACTCAGAAAATCTCACATATACCAAAAACTATTTGAAAACTCTTGCTTTTGTTGTTTCTTCAATAAAAACCGGAAGTTTTGAAAAAAAAAACGAACGTTATTTTTTTCTATTTACAACACTAATAATCCCAGGACCAAAGATCCTGGGTAAAGTGAACAGATCGTAATTTGTTGCAGTGTTCTATAACACACATATAAAGTTACGTACCAAAGATGAGATTTTATATTTAAGAGGACTTCCAATAATTGAATAATCGATTTTTTAATCAGGTATAATCGAATTTGTAATCATATTATTGTGCAGTACACGTCAACAAGAATCAAATTCTACTTTTCTTTTAAAAATTCTTGTTTTTCCTTGACGTAAGAGATCACCTTTTCTTCAAACATTTCTAAATTCTTTATATATTCGTCTATTTTATTGAATGAAAGGAAAACATAGGTCAATATGTTAGTTCTTCCACTTCTGTACTCTTTTCTTATTTTGTAATTGACACTGTAAAGAGGCGCTGCAATCATTCTCTCTCAAAGTCTAGTGGGGATTTCCGTACTTCACGGCTATTGTCTCCACTTTCTTTTTTCTCTTTGTCTCTCATTCTTGTTTCTTTCTTTTCTTTTCTTTCGTCAAACCAACCGTTTTGCGCTTTGGTTTCAACCGTAAGAGCCTCTCGAACGTTCTATCCATACTAAAAAGCCAGTTCACGAGGCCTCTGTTTACGATAACACTGGTCGTTTCATAGAATGAGAAATTGAATTTCAAGTCCAAACACGTTCCAGATGCTTTCCAGACTCTCTCTCTCTCTCTCTCTCTCTCTCTCTCTCTCTCTCTCTCTCTCTCTCTCTCTGTATATATATATATATATATATATATATATATATATATATATATATCTGTGTTTCGTATATGTTGCTCAATGCTTTCTAGGACTCTCTCTCTTCACCCCTCTACCTACAGGGTCTAAGATTCCCCTTCCAATTTCCACCATCCTATCTTTTGTTTCGCTTACTGTCTATCTTATCACTGTTTACTCAACCTTACCACCTAACCCAGAATACTTTTTTTTTTCTTGAAAGGTGTTATGACTCAGATATAACCTAGAATGCTATTTCCTGGCTTCACGAACAGATGTCAGGAGGATTCTCACAAGAAAACTCTCCGAACCGGTGTCGCTCAATTCCGATTCAAACGTAATGTATTTGATTCAACATGGTAGGTATGGAGATAACAAAAAATTAAGGTGTCATGGACCAGGTAGAGAATAGTTTGGAGTTTAGGAACTTGGTTTGATTGAATTTTATTAAAGTCCTAAACGAGCTTGTATGTTTCTAAGGACGGGGTCTACAGATTTTGTATAGTGGGCTACAAATCACTCCGTTCAATAAACACCGTTGAGAATTAAACCCATGATCACTTGCACAAAATCAGACTTTTGAATTATTGCCAATGATATATGTACTCTTTAAGTTTTCAATTTCAATATCTTTAAAATGGTTAAAGTAATCGAAACGAATTTTTCAAGACTTAATACAGTGGAACCTCGATATATCGAACCTCAAGGAAAACGAGAAAACTACGTATTATCGAGAATTTCGATACATCGTGGTTCGATTTATCAAGGTGATTTCTGACCGACTTCGATTTATAGAGGTTCACAACAACAAAATCAACGGCTATTGGATGCGTTTCTCATCACTAATTTGATATAATTAAAGGGTACTCTATTTTAATACAGTACCTTTAGACAATAACGGGGGTTAACTGTAAACAACGATGGGGGTTACAGATTGCAACATGAACGACTATCGTTCAAGGAATGAACCGAGTTTCTTCTAAATACAGTACAGTACTATACATTTTATCAAAACAACTTCGATATATAGAGGTTTTCCAATCAAAACTTCGATATATAGTGGTGCGGTGCCAAGCCAAGCAAGTATGAAAATTCGAAATATCGAGGTCTTCCTGACCAGTCCTTCGATATATAGAGGTAAAAATACACATGGTACTGATAGCAGATTCGAGGAGAATGCAAGAACTTCGATTTATCAAGGAATTCGATATATGAAGGTTCGATATATCGAGGTTCCACTGTACTGACCAAAACCACGAGTACCGTGGCCATTTGTTGCGATCTCACAAGGAAAGGTCATGAACGTGTTAAACGGACTTCTGAATCAAACATAGTCCATTCCAAAGAGACAACAGAGACATCTTCAGGGCCAAATAATTAGATGCCATGGACAACGGGGTAGCATCCTGTGCTCCATAAACCCGTTAAAAGAAAGCCATTTGAAGGAAATTTGAGACTCTCAGTTAAATAGCTATTGCATAAAACTATTCATCGGAGAGTGATGGTTCATACCTCATTCTCTTCAGAATAAATCAAGCATTCCAAATGTGCCATGTATGTGCGCTTATGACGTATGCGGAAAGGGAAATTTGGAAGAATTTCGCGAAATCCCCCGAAAAATTCCTTCTATCAACTTTGGTCCCCTCTGGAGCGGCCACGAGTAAGACCACATTAAAATCCACATCCATTCCCCTGCCGGGACTCGAACCCGTGTAAAAGAAACACTCCGTCAATCTGTCACTTGTTAATTTAATAATTAATAATCGAATTGAGTATAAGTATTTATCGAAAAAAATGAAAAAAATAATTTAAGACTAATATTTTTACTTGACATTTTTTGCAATAAGGTAAATATCATAACTATGAAGGCAATTCTTGTATGCAAATTATTATTCTTGCGTATTGTAGTTAAATAATTTCCAATATTTTTGTCTCCGATCTAGTGTTAATTCTTTTAGTCAATTTTTAGAGGCAATCTATAGGTACAGTTAAGCTACAGTTTCTGAGAATAAGGGGAACTCATAGCCTAGTAGAAGACTTGTAGCATACTTACAATTTGTAACCGGTTTGTAGTCTTAACCACTAGACGTAGCAGGGTGAGGTAATTGCAGAAGGATGTTAGAGAAGTAGCTGGAGGTCTCCTAGAAGTTTGAAGGTTGTATATGTAATAGAAGACGAGGTTTGAACTTGATTATTGATTTTTTAAATTAATTTTTTAAATTGTCATCCATGATTTTATAAGCGCCATGTTGTTGCTCAGTGTACGTGGCCGCGAAACCCTGTATGAAACCGCCGTCGCCCATTTTGGTCGCGAAACCGTCGAATCTATATTATAACTTAAATTTCATTTTTTAAATTTTTTACAGTTTATCAGACAATATTTTCTGACATTCACTATTTAAGGTAAACACAGCTATAGTATGCATACTGAAACTTATGATTCTTTGGACAACTGCAAACGTAGTTAGTACTTCGCTGCTTCTCTGAGATTGATAGAATTTTCAAAATAAATTTTTCTATGGATGCTTTTCCTGCACTGAAAAATGGGAACGCTTATTTAATTGAAGTTTGAGATTCTACAATTTGCTAAAATTTTTACACCTTATATTTTTAACGAATAGAATTTCCGTTCTTGGAGAATATCTTGAAATTTCTATGTGATGCAGCTGGCAATGGCACCGGTGAAAGAACCGTAGTTTATAACCTCAAAGTGGTGAATTACATTTAACAGCTATGTAATAAACCATACTGGACACAAGAAAGGACGCTTGTATTTTCTTTTGCAGCGACATCCTGACGATCTTTTTCTCACTGTAAACACTTGTTTTGAGATGAACTGCTATTTGATTTGTGTCATTAAGCAGAGACTTATTGTGACCAAGGCTTAACTGTTTAACTGCGAGCAATGGCTTACTAAGTGGACAATGGATTGATGCGGAGGTTTTTCTTGTATCGCATCTGTGCTGCTCAGGAGGAGAGAACAAGTTGTTTGTTATTTCTTTCGCTTTCAAGTTTAACAACTGAAGCGTAGATTCATGATTTTAAATTTATAAATTAAAGCTTTCTGGAAAAGGTAATAAGATAGTGGCACTAGAAGAATAAAGACTGCCTCTTTAGAAAATTTTAAGTACTGACTAAAGGATAATTGCTTTGTTGCCAGCAATTGGCTGTGAGCGGGCGGGCTAAAAGAGAATAAAATATGGAAACTGGTAATTTCTCTTGAAAATTAAAAGCCACACTTTTAGGTCTATTCTGTACATTATGAGAAGCGGTTAATCTGATTTTTATTACACGGTGATAAAAATATGTTTTACAACTGCAACTCTGTCTTTCTTTTTGTTTGTTTCTTCTGTATCGGAAGAATTCAACTAGTCATGAATTGAAAAGAAGAAATCTCAAGAATTTATGATCGCTAGGAGACATGCTGTGGTTTGCGAAAAAGTTATTAAAAGAACAAGAGATTAGAATCCTTTAGAGAGAGACCTTTAGTTTCGCTGAGCGACGCCAACTAAAATTCTGGAAGAATTTACAATTATATAAATACTTTGAACCAGGCCTTTGGCTTTACTGCTTAATAGATTTTGGTGAGAAGCGATTGATAGACTCTGCTTTGAATTCTGTTTTGGAGTATAACTGCAACTTGAACGTTGTCTTACAAGATTACTGACATCCGTAAGTAGATTATTTTTATTCAACTTATATTTTTAGTAAATAGTAGCATCTTGAAGAAAATTTTTACAATGACCTCTGCATCATATTTAGTTGATATGCATGAGAAATATTTATACTGCAGTCGGGATTACAATCCGGGATTCTTTTCTTTAATTTTTAATGTTTTACGAATAATTTCGTTTATGTTTATCGGAATGATCGCGTGCAGGATTTGAACCTAGGACATTTGACTCGTTGGACCTCTGCAACTGATAACATGTTTATTGTAGCCTATAGTGGTGAAGTCTGAATAAGCTAGAGGGTGGGAGAGGATATTGCAAATGATTTTAATGTATTTTTTATTTCTAATAATTTAGATTGTGCTTTGCTACGGACTCAAGCTCTTTACTAAAATTTGATTTAAGTGCCGTGAGTGTTGGCCACCAACCGATCTCTGAACCTGTCTGCCTACAGTTTTCAGAGCAGACTTGTAGGAATGCATGCCAAAGAATTTCAATAATATAGTAATGATGAATGTTCTACAGGTAGCTTTTAATCTGAAGGTGCAGGTGAGCCAATTGTGATTTAGCAGTGTTTTGTATTAATTGTTTGAAGATATGAACACAAAAATTAACGTGGATAATTTTATTGTTTGTGCTGCTTGGAAAATTAAATATATTTTTATGTGAATGGGGAAAAATGCATATTTTCCACTTATGTCCATTCATTTTTTACCTTCTGAACCTGTCTGAGAATTAGGAACCTCACCTTCATACTCAGATTGATTGTAATCGATAAGTGAAACTAGAAATTTGGCAAAATTTTCAGAGTACAATTTGATTCCTATCATTTTGATTGACACCAGTTTGTGAATTATATCATAATGTTGGATCTGGACTCAAAGTCCTTGCAAAAATTCCTGAAACCGAACCCAGGATCATTGCCACTTGTTTTCCTTAACAATTATACACACAAGGTGATTGGAATTAAATACAGTTTGAGCGGGCTTCATATATTTTTTACTTTTTCCATGAAATGAGATGTGATGGATTTTGTTTTTTTCTAAATATGGTTGGACTGGAACTAAGATTTAAGTTGGAATACAGTGAAAGATTAATACTAAGTCTTTCAACACAGGTAACAAACTCCATTTTGTAGTCCTGCAATTAGCAATGTCGGCAGAGGTTCCTGGAAAGTCAAGAATTCTTAGTTAGAATGGTAATGTTAAGAGAAAGACCAAATATAATTGTTTTACACTTCTCATTCACATTTTGCTAATTCATTCAAAATGCTTGCTTTTTCAACAAAATGGGAATATATTTAAGCGATCACTTTGATTTTTAAAATATTTATCTGTTCCACCAGTACGAGGTTATGTTATACACAATAATTATCAATTTATAGAAGGCCCCCGAAACTGAAAATACGCGCAGAATTTTCCTTATTTTATTGCTCCTGTTAGTAGAATACAACCTTTTAATTTTGAAAATAATATTATATTACCTTGAGATAGAACTTCTACGTAGATACTAACATAAGACTATATTTTTATTTTTCATATCATTATTATTGATCGAATCGTTGCAGGTCACCAGTTACAACGATCAGCTGTGAAATTAGGTGAGTTTCTTAATTAAATATCTTTCGATTTTAAATCTAGTACTATTTCACATTCACAGCTGTGCAATGGCTGTTTATTATTTTCTTGAATGGAAATGAAGCTTAGCAATGGCAGTATAGGACGTTGGCTAGGATGCATATTTATGTTTCAGTTTATTTCGTAAATAATATCAGATTTGTGAATATTGTGCAGGATCGCTAAACTAAAAAAATCGTAGAGTTCACTTAAAAATAGGACCAATAAAAGTCATAACTTGCTAACGAAATATTATTTATTTAAGGCCTTAAAATAATTACAATATTTCACATTGTTCATTAGCGTGGAATGAAATAAAAAGAAGAACGCATAATCTTTGTCCATAAGAAAGCTTACCTGGTAGAAGCTGAGTTCAACACAAAGCACCTGAGAAACCATATTTGAAGCGAAAAATATATTTTGTTTGAAATTATTGCTGGAATATACACTTTTATTGCATCCTGTGTTTTTTGAACACTTGTTGTTTACCTATCAGGCCGAAATAATATGACTACAGATCGCGCGGCCCAGGTTCTAATCCCGGACACAGAAAAGCTTTTGAAGTATTTTCATGCTTGGCGGTCTGAGGTGCACTCAGCCATCTATCAAATTAAATACTAGAGTGTCCTTGATATTCTTGGACACCTTGGGAACGTAAAGCGTGGAACTGACATCCCCTCACTTTGTACCATAGGACAAGAAAATGTGAAGCGCTACCTCCACATCCCCCAAGACATTTACGTTGCCTGCATAGGGATAGCTTTACATTTTTATGGTCTTTTGTGAAAAGTATATTTTCTAAGATCTTTAAAGAAACTTTTTTACTGTTCCCAGACGTAAATATTTTTTTTACTAAATCACTGGTTTCACTTAATTCCTTATGCCTTTATTTTAACTTTCGCTCAAACACTAGTATATAGAAGTGTTGCTTACGTATCTGAAAGTTTTGGATGTACTTTCATTATTTTAAAACCATGGAAGTTGTGTATATTTTTGTACTCCAAACGATTCAAATTGATTTAAGGCTTTTAGGTAACGTTTACTTAAGCCGGTAATGCATGTTTCAGGCTGGCTTTAATAACCTTTAATTTGCTGCTTGAGTGCTGAGTGGGTAGGAGAATAACATGAAATAAGAGTAAAATCAAGAAAAATATACATTTATCTTAAATAATAATAATTTTATTAAAATAACACCTTAACATCCGCAAATAATATTTCTCAATCCAAACACATGTGTCCGAGCGTAATCAGTTTGTTAATACATTTTTTTGGAACGCCGACCATCATAGGTATAGCAAATGCCAATCGACAACGGTAACTTTCTTGTACCAGGTGGAAATAACCAAAACGCCGATTTTACTTTAAACAGACTCGGCGCCACTACAGCTGATAAACTAGCACAACATTTAACATTAGTTAATATTTTTTCATAACAACCTAAACTTTATCAGTTTTGACCTCCATACCTATACCACATGCGTGTGTATGTGTGAATGAGATAGATACATTTTTAGTTTTGTATCCCCATTTATTTTGTGAATGTATATGAAATGATAATATCAAAAAACAATAACAGAACTTTGTAAACTATAGCGTTGAAACAATCTTGATTGACTTTGTTATTTCCCTTAAAATATTGTAACTTTAAATAATCGTGAAAAATTCTCCAAGTCCAGAGGGTGTGAAAGAGTAAAAATTTTATAGCATTACAGTTTAATATGTTATTGTACAAACTTTGAAACGTATTCTAAACATATTTTGTAGAAAGCTTTTTCTCAAAATTAGATTTTTTGTAACTTCATTTTTTCATGAATTTTTCAGTCCAATAGGTATGAGGGAGTAATTATCTTATCCCATCATAATTTAATATGTTATTGTACACACCTTGAAACGTGTTTTAAAGATATTTTGTAGAAAAACCTTTTTTGAGATTATTTTTTTCCTGAAATTTTGACTGAAGGAGTAAAACTTTTATCTCACCATAGTTTAATATATTGTTACACACACTTAAAAAACGTATTTTAAACATATTTCGTAGACAACGTTTTTAGATTTTTAGTTACACTTAATTTTTGTACACTTTCAAAATTGATGTTCTGCGCATGCGCAAATGTTGAACTAGGTTTTATAAAAGCACTAACTGAACGCACAAGTCCTTAGTTTTCCATTGTAAGTTGAAACTGACCGACGCAGCATGAAGGTCTGAAGTAGACTCCTTGACTCTACCTGAGTTATTCTACAAGTTTGAACTTGTTTGTGTTCTTTGAAAGCAAATTGATATTTCATTTCGATAAAGTTAATTCTTTATATTTGCAGTCAAAAGACCTCAACAAGTCAGTATATCTGAAAACTGAACTGCTAATTCTTTTTTCGTGCTGAGATAGCTTTTGTGATCAAGAAAAGTGCAGTGCTATTTATTTTTTTTGTTATTGACTCTACTTTTGTGAACAGGAAGCTAATTTGTGTATACTTTTTACAGCAATCAACTTTTGATCATCTTCAATCAAGTTTCTGATAAGGAATTCTAGTATTTGAGAGCATCAACAAGAATGGATTGCATCATGGGATTTACAAGTGCCGATCATGTTATCTTGGCCAAGAAGACTAAAGGTTCGCCAACCACGAGTCCATGTATGACGCATTGTTTGAATTATGCCGCTTAGCCGTGCAGGGAATACTACCTAGAAATTCAGGTAACGTTTTTGACTTTCTGTTTCCCCTTCGTTTTCTATCCAAGTCCGATTTCAAAAAGTTGTTTGGTGCATTCTTCCATTCAAATGAATTAATTCAGTTAGGGAACGTTCGCTTCTTCGAGTCACCCTCTAAGGCTTCTCAGAATTATATGCTGTTGAGTGAACCCATTGACGACAATAATACAAGAATGCTTCACCCCCATGCCGCTTTTCTCTTTGGCTCGATTTCGGTTGTAAGAGATGATATTCAGGGAGTATACGTTTCTATGAATTCAGACGATTCATTGAATATTGTCCCTGGCAGCCGTGAGTATCCTCTCTCCTTTGAAGATTCATTTTCTATTTACAAAACAAGTTGAATATCCGGCGGCACTTATAGCAAATTTTAGTGCATCAAGTTCCTCTCGAACTCACTGGACTGCCATATATATTAATATCCGAACAAAAACACCAGAGGTGCAAAAAGTGGAGCCAAGTTCTTTAGCCCTAAAAAGGTGTGAAATGGGAGACGGATGAGCCAAGTTCCTT
>JAGDQP010061442.1:0-12040 GCA_022664845.1 Lepisma saccharinum
TCTTATTTGACGAGCAAAGTTTGGAACCAACTTCCAATTGGATTGAAAAAAAGAGGGAAATCTAAATATTTTCAAAAGGAAAATCAGGGACGTAATATATGACTACTGAATAGTGCGCACGTTAGGCCATCATTCACTTACATAATCACTCATTGTATATAATCTGCCATTTCCACCTTGTAATCTTTCAACTATTCACTATTTACCCAAATGTATTTTTTATTTCTTTTATCATGATTTTGTGTGTGTGTGTTTTGTTTTCCCATCATTGTGTTATACGTTAACTACATATCATAAGCATGGACATGTATATGGTACTTATTTTGTAACTTTTCTATCTCTTTTTTATGCCTTTGCATAATATTTGTGTCTTATTTGTGTGTGTTTTTTTTTTCTGTTACTGTAGGGCAACAAGCTCTTCTATATGTAACCATTATTTATGTAAAAGAATTGTATAGCTTAATGCAACCCTACACTGAACAATAAATAATAATTCTTAAATGATTTCTTAGTTAAATGTCTTAGTTTAAAGCAAGATTGGTTTTCCAACAAGAAATGTATATTGTAAAATACTGATGATATGAGATGAAACTGTGCAGTGAAGTATCAGGTTACATTGAGAGCAAAGTGCTACTCCTTGAACATTGATCGGACAAAGGTCATCTTACACAGCAGTTCAAAGTTCACCTTGCACAGCAGTACAAATATCATGAAAGTACAGCAAAACCAAAGTCTAACTTGGTTTTGATTGGCTTTAAGAGTACTTCGCGCTGATTGGTGTTTGCATTAATCTCTGTGATTGACCAAATGTGATGCCATCAGGGAATGGAGTGTGTATATAAATATGACATCTGATATCTTTTGGCTCGTGTTCCTGGTGGCCTTTCTGCTCTAGCTCTCACGTTACAATCATCTTCGAGTGAGCAGGTTCTGCTCTGCCAAAGACTATCTTCCGCAAGTGACCAAGTTCAGCTCTGGCAAATCTATCTTCAGACTATGTTATAACATCGAACATATACATCTCATTCAGCTCTGTCAAGACTTGTACGTCTATCAAGTAATAGCAGGTTAGTTGGAAACCATTTCTTGCATGTTTGACTAGATGTAATTATAGTAATGTGTGACTCGGTGGTTATTAGGTAATTAATAGTTGTCTTGTGTTCGTGCCCAAACATATTCTATTTACAATTATGCATTTTAGTTATAGTCAATAGTTCTCTACACAGTCAATTTCCTGAGTTTTTATTTACGAGATAAAAACCTATTATTTCTTAGGAACAGGTACCTAGAAATAAGCACATTGCTCTATCTCTCTGAGTGCACTCGTCGCCCCCTTTAACAAACAACAGTTTATTGAAACCTGGCCTTTAAGGTAAGTTTACTAAGTACAACAACATGGGAATAGTAAATAGTCTGCCAGGACGTCATGGTGGTTCAGGATCCTGACGAATTGGTGACGTATAAGAATCTGAGTCGGACGTTTGAGTTAGTCGCGACTCTGGTCTAACTCTAGGTCTAAGATTATAGGTTTTAGTTACTTTTGACTTCTTTTTCTTGAAATGAAACAAAATTCTAGCAAAATGAATCATGACTTTACTACTTTTTATTTATTTAGAAAAATGTGGCAATTTTGTGACCGGTCGAATAACGAAATCGTACCTAGACTAAAGCACATCAGCGAGATCTTTCGCTATGCTGTCTCTGGGAGACAGAATCGGCGCATAACGTTGTTCATAACCTCGCAAAACTTACGGGCTTCACATCAGAATCAAAGAAAATTTATAAAATGTATGAACTAAAATTTAATAGTGTATAAAATATTATTAAATAAATAAGTAAAGAATATTTGATACATGAGTGATAATCTTTAAAGGAAATGGTTAAATCAGTGTTCGATTTGACGGGGGTTGCCGGGAATTTTCTCTGGTGCCTAAAAATTTCATCCCCGGTTGTTCATTCGGAATATCATTCCAATCAGGGATAAAATCTTTGTGTGCTGGTATCCTAAAGGAGTACTGCGCATAAGGGCCGTTTTCTGCCCCTCAACCGATTTTAAGGAAATTTTGCACGTAATAACTAGACCATATGAGAGTTCCAATAATCCAAATCCTATGTCCATACCACTTCCGCTTTTCATGGAAAGCGCATACAAAAATGACCACTTCCGGATTCTAATTTTTATAGTGTTCAAAATAAATTCTGATATCTCCAGAATGGCTTTGTGTTGTTTAACCATCAGCCCCCACTAGTTACAAAACGATACTTCGCTCAAATGATTTCTCCATATCATGTAGAACATATTCAAAAATCATTTTGTAACTGATGGGGACTGATGATTAGAAGACAAATTTTATACTCTACGGTTGAAGTCTATGTTTGAAATTCAGCTAAATAAACCATCATATGTCTGAAGGTTATTATGATATCCAAACCACATTTTAAGTCAAAACTATATTTTGTGTTTTCCTGTCTATCCCACCGTTCATTATTGACATTTTCTTGTAAACCATTAGTTTTCTCCACAAGTAACAGCATTTTTCTTGCGATATATTCATCTGTAGACGTGTCTCTCACAAGCGCGGGCCGATAGACGTTACAAATGGAAAATAATATGGACGTAATCTATATTACTTATTTGTGTGTTGGGTATTACATGATCTAGAGCCTTCCACTGCTTAACTCTGCTGTTCGCAGAATCAACCACCTTTGTATAATGCATTCTAGTTACAACTGTTGATTTATTTGCCTACAAGTTCGTGTACAGTTTTTGTCCTTTCTTCAAGAACTCGAGCATTTCAGATTAGAAACTCAAGTGTGATAGAAGATGGAGTGAATCCTGGAAGCCTCTTCGACGAAAATGTTTTATTCTTGAAGAAATGCTGGCATTTATTGGATATTCTATTTAAGCGCGTGTTCTGATATTTTAGCGTCCGTGCTCCTTAGTCAGCGAGCTTAGCAGAAAATATTTTTTTATTTCGAACACGGCTCAAGTTATCAACTAGAAATTTTTATTGTGATCTGTTCATAATATCCGTACTTGTCACAAAAATGTGGTTTGGATATCATAAGAACTTTCAGACATATTATGATTTAGCTGAATTTAAAACATATTCTTCCACATGAGGTATTCAACGTTCGAGTATAAATAAAGTGTTTCTTCTAACCATCAGCCCCCATCAGTTAGAAAATGATTTTTGAACACGTTCTTCTACATGACATGGAGATTATTTGAGCGAAGTATCGTTTTGTAACTATGGGGGCTGATGGTTAAACAACATACGAAAATTAATTGTTATCTCCAAAACGGTTAAAGATATAGCATTTCAGTTTACAATGAAACATTATTATAATAGTACTTTTCAAACGAAATTTGGATTTTATAGCTTAAACCATTCTGGAAATATCAGAATTTATTTTGACACTATAAATATTACAATACTTCAGTGCTCATCTATAAAACTAACTAACTAACTCTATGGCTTATGGAATTCGCAAGTTCATCGCCGTAGTAACAAACGTTCGCCATTGGATTCTATCCTGGGCAATATCAAGCCAGCTTCCATCACGAACACCTTCTTCTCGAAGATCTCTTCCAATATTGTCCTCCCAACGACGTCTCGGTCAGTGCTCATCTATAGAGTATAAAATGTTTCTTCTAACCATCAGCCCTCATCAGTTACAAAATGATTTCTGATATGTCCTTCTACATTACATGAAGATTATTCGAGCGAAGTATCGTTTTGTAACTCGTGGGGGCTGATGGTTAAAAATCACAAAGCTTCATGCGAAAGGTGCATTTTTTATAAGTAAAATTGATCGTTTACATAAGAAAATTAATTTTTTATCTGAAAGACGGTTAGATATATAGTCTTTCGGCTAAAACTGCAACATTGTCATTATATTCGAACTTTCTCAACGAAATTTGGATTTGATAGGTTAAGTCATTCTGGAGATATCAGAATTTATTTTGAACAATGCTATAAAAATTAGAATCCGGAAGTGGTCATTTTTAGACGCGCTTTCCATGATAACCGGAAGTGGTATGGACATAGGGTTTGGATTATTGTAATTCTCATGTGGTCTAGTTATTACGAGCAAAATTTCCTTAAAATCGGTTGAGGGGCAAAAAACGGCCCTTATGCGCAGTACTCCTATCGGGAAGAGAGTCAGGGGGGGGGGGGGTCACGTCCCGGTCTCGACTTTCGAGAAGGTCGGTACCGATTTTCGGGAATTTCTAGTGTTGCCCACGAGAAGAAATTGAGACTTTCTCGTCTTGTTTTCTAAAAACATTTTTCTGTCTCGTCTCGTGGGCAACACTACAAATTTCCGAATGAACGAGAATTCCCGAAAGACCGGGAATTATCGTTAGGCCGAATTCCCGGATGGTAGGGAACTCTCTACAGGGAGAGAATTTCCGAGTGAACGGGAATTCCCGAACGGTCGGAAACTCATGAATCCTCGGAATATGTCGAGATATTGTAAACTTTTAATCTCGGACATTTAGATATAACTATAATGTTCTTCCTATATACTAAGAATATCTAGGATATTTTAGGAAAACCCATACTCCTATATTTCCACAGGGATTGACTGTATTGTAGAGTAAAGAATATCTAGAGTTTAAAATATATATTTGCTAGACGGGAATGAGATAGTAATTCTCAACTTCTTGAAATAGGCTATTGGCGAAAGTCTCCAGAGATGACCAGAGAGTAGGGTTGCCAGGTTTCTAGTGTCAATACGGGGTAGGTCATGGCAGTTAACTCAAGAAAATTTCGTCATCTTGGTGGTTACTCATAATCCTGGTGTGGTAATTCTCATAACACCACGAAAATAAATGAGTAAATAAATAAATAACTCAATGAAACACTCAGACCTGTATTATTGAATTTTAAGCATATGAATTACGTTAATCAAGTAATTTTTTTATAATTAAATGTGTATATATTAAATTTTACTTTTTTTTAAACATTAAAACTCATATTTTTCTTCACTTTCCGAGTAAAGATGCATCTCCCTTTATCAAGTCGGAGATTTCTGACAACTATGAAGAAAATTAAGTAAAACTTGAATTTCTGATTTCATCAGAGTTGCTAATTTATATCTGTCATCTTTCCATTTACTTTTAAGAACTGAAATAACTGTCTAAACAAATGCGTTTGAACCAGGAATGCTTAGAACATAAGATATCAAGCATCTAAATTAATTTTTGCTTATGGGAAGAAAATTGGAGAGCTTGGTGCAGAAACAGGATATCTCCTTTTTAAAAACTTCTCGGGAGATTAAAAGCAACTAAAAATTGATCTGCATTAATAACAGTTGGATTCCTTCATGACAAGCCTCGCACAGTAAGGTGAGGATTCCCCTTTCTTGCGCCAATGCAAAAGCAACTTACTTTAGTGCATATTTCCATCGAAAAATGAAAACTGGCAACAAAGTGAAGAAATCCCCTTTTAGCACCAAGCTCTTCATTATTCGCCATTAAAATCAAACAAATTAACAACTTAACATGAAAAAAGTGCGCTGAAACCGAATATGATGGGTAAACGCTTCATACCCTTGAGCGTTCCGAGATATGACGTCATTAATATATCCGCTCTATAATGCGTACCTCTTATTACCATGTTGATCAATTTACATTAAATATACCTATGTTTGGTGTCAAATGAAAGCCCTCGATTGCTGGAGTTGATTTAAATGAGTTACAGTCTATATGGCTCACATGCTTGAACGTTCCAAAATTTTACATTATCAATATGGCCGCCCTATAATGCGTACCACGTTGATCAATTTACATTAAATATACACCCATGTTTGGTATCAAATGAAAGCCCTAGATACCTGGAGATGATTTAAAGGAGTGTTATAGTCTATGTGATTCACATACTTGGGAGTTTTGAGATATGACGTTATCAATATAGTCATCTTATAAATAAAGCGTACCTTATTAGGACTTTGATCAATTAAGGAGCACACAAGTCCATTGTTAGATAAGTACTTATCCATCGTAATATGTATTTCCTTCATAAAATTACTTTGCATGATTCACTACACCTTTTCATTAAGATCTTAAAAGAACAAAGCATTTTTAAAAAAATCTATAAATGGACTTGTGTGCCTTTGCTTGTTTGCTCCTCAATTTACAACAAATATACCCATGTTTGGTATCAAATGAAAGCCCTTGATTCCCGAAGTTGATCTAAATGAGTACAACGTAGCTAATGGCTTCCTTGTAGTGGCTATTTATTATTTTTATATTCATAATCTAAAAAATAAAAGCTTTAATATAAAAAGTGATGCTCAGAAGTAAATCAGCTGATTATGTCTCTACATCCGAGGAGTCATCATCTTCCATGTCACTTTCTCATCATCGAATAAAGATTGCGGTTTTGCTGCTTACTCAAATTTCATGATGTCTTCCTCATTCATGTCCCTTGTTATCACATTATCTTAGCACGTGAGTAAATTGGCTCAGTGTCTATAACTTGATTCGCTTTTATCTCTCTCGCCGAATTTTCATCATTTTTTTCCTACGCTGATGCAAGTTTCCCTCCATCTGATACGACTGCTTTCATTTGATACCAAACACGGTATTTAGTGAAAATTGATCAACGTCCTAATACACACATAGCAAGTTTGCCTCAACAACAGTGAATCAAGCTTCCTCTAATAAGTGGGACAACTTTTACAAGCTTAGCAAATCAAGCCCTAAAGTGTTAAACAAGGTTAAATCCAGCAGTCTAAGTTACAAGGATCAAGGTTGAAATAGTTTTGACAGGACAGGAAAGAAGAAATTAATGTACTTTCAAAAATCATATTAAAATCGTTAACCTGGATGGGAACTGAACCTAGGTCCTTTCGCACAATGATCCAATGCGGTAGTCTTGAGACCACGGAATCACTTGACCTACCTCGCTTTCAGAGATTAGCTTACGACGAAAAGCATTCGTGGCACGTGCAATTAAATAAAATTCTATTAGATTTCAAGTTTAACAAGTTTAAGTATCTGGTTGTTCCAAGAAGCTTTCATTAGGTTCGTTATAATAACCAATTGTTCCAAGAAGTTTGTTTCATGCTTGATTATCAAGTTCAACACAATACCAAGTTTAACAAGATCCAAATAAAGTGTCTGCCAACTTTGTTACAAGCCAAGATGCTACATCGGATAAGAGGAAATATCATAGGCCGGCCATATTAATGACGTTATATCTCTATAAGATCAAGGATACAGACCATATTACTCATTTAGATTAACTCCAGGCGTCTACGGCTTTCATTTTATACCAGACATGGGTATATTTAGTGGAAATTGATCAACATCCTATTACAGGGCGGCCATATTGTTGACGTCATATCTCGAAACGCTTAAGGGTATGAACCGTATACTCATCATTTTAGTGCACGTTTTTCATATAGGAACCATTAAAATATATTGTATAGGGTTATACGAGGTAAGTGTGAACAGGGGTAAGTATGATCATGGACCATAAAAATTTGCTGTTATGTGATAAAAACCTGAAACTATTGTTGGTAATTGGCAGGGGTCGAACGGGAAATTTTCACGAAACGGAACGCTTTACCGTAGTTAGCATGCTGTTACCTTCTTTGGTCTATGATTACTATAGTGACGAGATGGAACAAAAAGGTTCCAGACATTCACGAACCGAAACGCCGTTCCGGTTTGCTCCGGTCCATTTCGAGCCCTGGTAATTGGGAAGTTTCACAAAGTATTCTATTTATTAATATAAGCTCCATACAAGCAACGTAATTTTCAAATGATGCAATTTTCAAAAACGGAAGAAAAATAATTTGAAAACAAAATTGGACAACACTAACTTCAAATTTCAATAGCGCAATGTGTTTAATCCCCAGGGAAATGGGAATCATCTCGTTTTGTAACAAGTTAAGGCTTTCTCATAGCATACTTACCCCTTATTTCACAGGTCTGGGACAGTGTGATCCTGAATGCGGGAAAGTATGGTCACGCATTACAAGTGAAGAATTCTCTTGATTGGATCACTTATTGTTTCCCTCTTGATGTACAAATTCACTAACACATAGGAGCCAGACTAAGGGCATTAAAAGACTAACAGTTTAGATGGCTATACACAGTAGAGACTTTGGACACTGCATTTACTCAAGCGAAAAAAGGTGTTCTAGGTCGTGAAGTGTCAAGAAGGTTCAATTTTCCACACTAATTTCATATGTAAATAGGATGGAAGAGCAGGTCTGTAAGAAAAATTGACACTAAAGGTAGGTTGGTAGCTAGTTATTGTAGTGGCGGAGGGAGATCAACAGACACTTCATTTACTGAAGAACAAGAACTTGATGAAAAACTAAAATGTATGACCAAGTGGGATTCTCGCTTAACCTCACGCGAGGTACTGAATGTATTTCACGAATATATACGAGGATCACTTGAAAAGGTATCTCTTTACACTAATACACTTGGTTAAAGCCTTTAAGTCATTACTACTACTCCACTGACGCTTGGATACTTTTCTCCTGAAGAAACTTGAGGTCTGGCAAAGCATTATTTCAACTTCTAAAAGAGATGGAGCATCAAATCACAACCTAATGCATTGATTTTTGCCATTGCAACGACACTTATATAGGCGTGAGCATTGTCGTGATGCAAGATGGTATTCTTCTTTGCTAAATCGAGCCTTTCTTCTGTTATTTTTACCTTTAGTTGGTCTGAAATCTGCGCATGGCATTCACCAGTATTGGTTGTACCTGACGGAAGGTAGTCAATGAGAAGGATGCCTTTTGTTCCCCCTCCCCCCTGAAAGGAATCTTTCCGGCCAGCAGACACACACGGCCTTCTTTGAAGGTGCAGAACCAGGGTGTTTCCACGACTTTGACTGCTGTTTCGTTTCTGAAATGCAGTAAAGTACCCAAGTGTCATCAGTAGTTATGAATCGTCATAAAAAATCCAAATTCATCACATTTCCTCAGCAATTAATGGGAAACTATTGCACTGTGCTGTCGTGATCGCGACACTTTGCATCACATAATATTCCTTCGCCAAAATATGAATTATTATTATCATATTATTATACATGCCCAGTTCCTAGTTTGTTATACTTATGGCCAGAACTTGACTACCGCTTGGACATGTGACTGAGGGGGGGACATATACAGAACATTTGAAGTGAGGGGAATTTGGTATGTTAAGTTTCCGCTTCTCATGTATCGGTCATTATTGTATGTGTAATACTATTTAAAATACAGTATTTTGAAATCCGCTGAATCATTTATAGTAGCCATGTTCAATACATTTATCAAAATAGAATGTATTACATACCACGGACAAACTCGTACTTACCCACAATAGCAAAAGGCGCGTCTTTGAGTCCTAAAGAGGTAAGGGGGCTTGGAGCGATGGAATCCACATACTATATAGCCCCATGGACACACTGATTCACTCACTCACTCACTGACTCATCTATATAAATTCCCAGGCGAAACTACTGGAGCTAGAAACCTCAAATTTGGTATGAAGGTGTATGACCATAAGTAGGTAAAGGGAAAAATCCGACGTTTTGTAAAAGTCGCCATCTTGAATCCAAAATGGCCACCAAACTCATTGTTGTACAGAGAGCTTAAACGGCTAAGGCTATTGAAATTAAATTTGGTATGAAGGTACATTATCCCTAGTAGGTTACTAAAATATTAAACAATGTATCCAAAGACGCAATCTTGGATCCAAAATGTCGGACTTAAAAAAATCAATTTTCAACGCCGTTTCAGCTAGAGATACGAAAATTGGCATAAAGGTGTATCATAACTAGTAGTTTAGGAAAATATTACGAAATGTTGTGAAAGTTGCCATCTTGGATCCAAAATGGCCGCAAAAAAATAATTATCGACATCGTTTGAGCTAGAGAAATGAAATTTTATTTGAAGGTGTACCTTCACAAGTAAGTTACGACAATATAATGAAACGTTTAAAAAGTCGCCATCTTTAATCCAAAATCGCCGCCCGAAAATCCATTTTCTAAACCACTAAGGCTAAACAAACGAAATTTGATATGAAGGTGTACCATGACGAGTAGGTCACGAGAAAATGGTGAAAACCTCCATATGAGGGCGCAGCCCCCCCCCCCCGGGGGGGTGGTATATTTGTCCCATGGAGGTGCAGTCCGCCAGAGAATGTCTGATTACGATAAAGGAGGGCGCAGCCCCCCCCAGCGAAGCAAAGCGAGTCCCATATATACAAAACCCCATGGTCACTGACTCACTTACTGATTAAAATTTAAAGACCAAACTACTGGAGCTAGAAACACCAAATTTAGTATGAAGGTGTAGGTAACGGGGAAAATCCGAAACTTCGAAAAGTCACCATTTTGGATCCAAAATGGCCGCCAAACCTATTGTTGTATAGAGCGCATAACCTAAAGAAAAACACAGCTTTCTAACAGGTTGAATTCTTTACTAACAAAAGTAACTAAAAACGTAACAGTTTCGAAAGTATACAACTTTCTTCCTCAGACTACACTCTACAGCTGAAATTAAAAAAAAAATACTTAATCAATTAAGATTAGGGATCACTACTAATTAAAAGTTTAGTGCATAGCCTAAACCGCTGGAGCTAGAAACACCAAATTTGGTATGAATATGTATTATAAAGAGTAGGTTAAGAAAATACTTTTAAATTTTCAAAAAGCCGCCATCTTGAATAAAAACTGGCGACCTAAAATACTGTTGTATAGACAGCAAGAACCGCTTTTTGAAACACCAAATTATGTATAAAGGTTTATCATCAATAGTATGTTATTAAGATCTTTTAAATGTTCAAAAAGTTGCCATCTTGAATCCAATACGACGGCCAAATATATTGTATAGTGAACAGCCCAAATTGCTTGAAATAGAGAAACGAAATTTGGTATGAAGATTTATCATCAACAGTAGGTTATCAAAATACTTCAAAATGTTCAGAAAGCCGCCATCTTGAATCCAATATGGCCGCCACAGGTATATGTAAATACTGGACAGCCCGAACCGCTAGAGCTAGAGAAAAGAATTTTGGCATGAAAGTTAATCATCAAGATTAGGTTACGATAAACGAACGAGATGTCCGAAAATTCGCCATTTTGTATCCAATATGTCTGCCAAAGAATACGTATAAAGAATGCACAGCTTGAAAAATTGGAGCTAACGTTACAATACAAATTACGTGACGACCTGGGGTCGTAAACACCGAAGTTCAAGGGCGTAGCCACCGCCGCCGGGGTCTGGGACTAGCGAGTATAAAATGTTAAAATTGGAAGAATGAATTGTGTGTACCATGTTTCTAATAGGCTTCTAAACAACTTGGTTTAAAATTGAAAAACGTCTTTTTTTTTTCAGGATTTCAGCTATGCCTCTAGCACTTCTGCACAAGTACAGTCCTGTCCGTGGTATGTACTACATCCTCTTATGATAAATATTTTACAATTTTACAAAACATGTACGTAAAATCAAACATATTGCCCACTCCTGTAATTGTAATTTTCTGGTATCATAAATATCCCATAATTACCTTCTAACGTTCTTCAAATAAGATAGAAACAGTAGTAATGTTTTATTACAAGGCAGCAGAAGCTAAAACTTAATTCAAACACTAATACACTGGAATATATTTACAGGTTTTATCAGTATAGCAAATAATCCCACAGACTAATTGGTAGACAAACGCATAACGTCAATCTCGGGCGCGAAATACTTTCAGGGAAATTGGCATGAACATTAGCCATTAGCAGAGACTATTGATCTCTTCGAACGTCAATACGAACGTTCTAAACGAGCTTCTAATGGCTGGGCAGACTGTTTGGCAATGTGGGTTGCGAACCACCGAATTCAATCCTTTTTTTCTTACGTTGAGGATTTCTGATCAAACCAAGGGACCAATTATGACTAAGATTTTTCATTATTGATCTCTTCTAACGATCTTTCTTCTCAGTTTCAGTATGCAAATACTGCAACTGCTCTTTAGAACAATTCGTTTTATGATCTCTTGTTCTACGATCAGGTACCGTAGTAATTCAGCAACAATAGA
>JAGDQP010061443.1:0-12040 GCA_022664845.1 Lepisma saccharinum
TCTGAGTAAGAAAAAAAAAATTGGAATGATAAAATAAAAGATAAAAATGGATTTTATGTGGTACCAGCACTATGGCTTACGCCCGTCCCGAAATAAGGAATGAGTTTTACGTCCCTTATTGTATTTAAGTTTATAAAGTGATTTGTATGACTTCTTTTAAGTGTTGAATAAGATATTATTTTTATTTTTAATTTCAAATTTTAAATGTTGTTTACTAACTACATATAAATGTTGCCATCTAACTTTTGATTTCAGTGCCAAGGTGTACTTACGCCTTTGAAGTACAGATTCGCTGCAAAGATAATAAGAATAATAAATTGGAATAAATATTCAATGACAGTTTTTGGCATCTGATCAGTTTTCATTTGACTTCCCCTCATATGATTGGTAGCAAAATATATTCTTTCTTTATTGTTGGCGTTACAGGACGTTTGAACACGCGCCACTCTGAACATGAGCCAGATTCTCTTTTAATTCTACTACGACAGGTGGTATGCCACACGGAAATCTTTGATTCTTCCTAAAACGACTCCATATAGCGCGTTACCAATTTGTCAAAATTATTTACTGACTGATGGCTACACGATGAAACAATTTCAATAAAAATCGGTGAGGGACACGTTGTACGTTCTCCTTCTTAAACGGTTATTCTAAACATTGCCATTTTCCCCCTCGAAGAAATCAAATTCTAAAAACAACCATGTATTTTACTTACGTCCTTTTTGTTACAGTTAGTTGTTTATTTTTCTTCCTTCGTGTGTACTTACAACAACTTAACAATGTCCATAAAGTTTCTGGAACAATAACAGATAAGGGAGTCCCGGTTTTTTCGTCAGCACACCAACAGAGGCCATCGTCACACTGAAGAGCTTCAAAATTTCCCTCCTCTGTACAATGCAAACTCACTTCAGGACGATCTTTTCTCAGTTCCTCCACTCGGCGACTACAACCTACGAGAATTAATTATATTATTATTAATATTATCAGCACCGCTTGGCCCATGCCCTCTTGTGTATTTGGAAATGTAAATTTTATTCACCTTTGAACATTGTAATCGGTTTTAATACGTTTTATATACCGTATATATAAAAGTATGATTACATAGACAACACATATTATAAATAATATTTATCAAACAATAGACATAATCCTCTAAAATTCAATGTTTTCCAACTAGCTTGTTTCAAATTCCTCTATTGTATAAAAGACCTTGATTTTAAGATAGTGAATTAATACTGAGGAGAAGCGTTGTATGTCGTTGTGTGAGCAGTCTTTGGTAATCTATTGAATAAAAATATACCTTCACAGATGTGACCATGTTGCGTTTTAGATAACCTTCTCCCAGGTACATCTAACTTATAATTATTTCTAGTATTAAATGTACGAACATCAGATCTCTGGTTATATTTACAATAATTTTCTTTGACATGCATTAAACAACTAACTACATACTTATACATGTTTTCAATTTGTAGAGTAAAAAGATTACTGTAGTTAGTTTGTTACATACCTTCTCAGTATGGCTATCTAAGTTCAACTTCTGATCTATTATAAATCCTAATAACTTTACATTTCTATTGTCATTGTTTGATATATTCAAATTGAATAATATTTCCTCTGTTTTTGTATGATTTATAGAAAGGTCATCATTACTATACTAATTTGTTGCACTTTCAATTATTTTTTGTTTCATTTTTATGCGATTCGAACGTCGGTTCATCTGCATAAGGAACTGTTTTACGTGGTAAATAGTTTAGGAGGTCATTCTTATACAACACAAACAGGAACGGTCCCAAGACAGACCCCTGTAGAACCCCTTGTAGCACATTTCGTCTATTAGATCTCGAATTATTCACTTGTACAATCTGTTGTCGGTCATGAAGATATGATTATATTAAATTAAGTTCTATACCGGTCAATCCATAACATTTCAGTTTGTTAACAATAATATTATGCGACACAGCATCAAAGGTTTCACTGAAATCTAGCATAATGTCACTAGCTGATAATTTGTTTTCCATACTGTCATATATGGGTGATATTAAATTTTCAACAGCCTGAATAGCAGATGTGCTCACGATACTCTTATTTCGGCCATTCAACCCTCTCAAAAGCTATCTCCGAATTTGGATGGAGTCGAAAACTGTTTTTTTTCCTGGACAGATTGGATACTGTCTCGAACTTCCCTCGCAGGAGCTCCAAACAACTAGAGGTCAGTTCTAGAAGCCGGAGGAAGAGTTCTATCAAGGCTAAGATAGGAAGTCAAGGAACCTATCTTCTCAGGCATTTTGGAAGACAAGTTTGTGGTTTCCCTTACTGTGTTTAAGGCAGCAATGATTTGAGAAGAGATTATTTGGAAGGTACCGATCACATCAATTCAGACATATTTTTGACTTTTTATGGCTGACTTTATATTTTGTGTTTGAGTCAATTTGTACTCCATGTGATCTACAATCAATATTTGATGATTTTAACGTAAATGGCTCCGAGCAAAATTAAGTATTTGTAACAATTTATTTCATAGAAAACAAAACCATGTAAAGTTTATGAAGGTTTGTCTTGTTTCGATTGTGCTGAAATAAATTATGATGACTTCGATATTCTGACTGCTAATGGAACAACAAAGTATGGAATAACTTATGTGGGGAACCTCTGGGACTTCAATGTCATAGTAAATGCATTACACTTTTTAAACCACTAAAGTTTCAGAATTCACTGGGTACTTTGTCAAAATATAAGACGTAAAGGAAAGGATCAAAAACACTGAACTGCTGAACAAGACTATATTATTCGTAAAAAAAATAAATTAAATTATAGTCTTGTTCAGCAGTTCAGTGTTTTTGATCTTAATTGCAAGACGTGCAACTATGTTTTTTGTTGTCAAAGGAAAGGAGTAAAGGCAGAAAGAAGTTAGAATTCTATTTGCAGAGATATCGAAAATACTTAGCATGTTCACATATTTACTTCACAAACAAAAATATTTTGATTTCTCTGTAAATTTTTAAGTTCCTTCCAAGTTTAAACTTCATCCTTAGTTCACCAACAATACCATCTGCTTCTATTCAATTTGGAAATGAAACATAGCAATTTTCAGAACTTTCTGCTTTACACTAATTTCGTGACTTATGTGTTGAGGACTAGAATTATGCAAGTAGAAATAAATCTTAGTATTGCATGTAAATTCTAAATGCTTAAATGGACTAAGGATATAAGTTATGAGCTTTTTGGTTGAAAATGATATTACGTCGAAGTGTGAATTCCTATTTAATTTGTTTATGTAACTACCGGTAGTTCATGTTATTATATAATTGTATGGTGTTGCTTAGAAGGAACTGTAAAATCTTCAACTAAAACAACCTCTTACCACAAGTCATGTTTTCCGCTTGTTCCCATTGTTGTTGACCAAATAGCCGTTTCCCATCTCCGGAATAACAAAAACATCTGAGAAAAAAAGAAGGTCGGAAATAGTTATGTATTTGTTTTTCATATGTATTTAGTTACTTACAAATATATTGTCATCTTTTCGAAATATCAAACCGAAACTCTTACATATAGCTGTCGTGAAAATAATCTATTTTCGAAAGCTAATATTATATTTTAATTTATTACGTTCATAGACTAATACATAGAACTTACTCCCATATGGTAGATCTATATATCGTATAAATTGCTCTGTATAAGAATAGGAACAAAATACAATATGAAACCTGAACTGTTCGCTCTGAGAACTGCTGTTATGATTAGCTTGAATGCACTTCATTCCGTTCTTAATTCCAACCTGATTTGACTGAAATAGAACTTCGGTACAAGACTTGCATTGCCATTAAGAAATCCGTATTATATTACATTGAAATTTTCGGTTCTTTCGTTGCTTATAAATTTTACGATCACTACCAGTTCTCAATTCAATAATTCATGTAAGCAAGTTAAGAATGGGGACATAGCTCGGGCTCATGCTCAAGTAAGGAGGCGAAAACAAAATATAAATCGTATGAAATATTCTGAATAAATCACAGGGAACGATGGACATTTGTATTGAATTTTAAAATAATAAACTTGCCATAGCAAAATAGAAATTATGCATCAAACTTCCCGTGGCAAATGTTAAAGCTTGCAGCAAACTTTCTAGTTACCACTCTGGAAATGAGAAACAAGCGTGCCATGTAATATTGGCTAGTCCCTTCCATAGTACAATTTAGAGCATGATGCATTCAAGTTATACATAATACACAATTCACAGCCATATTCAATTCATTATTGGTTGAGGCCTCTCCCGGAGGGAGGAGTTTTACTACTTCTTCCACGCTGACCAGACATGTTGGGAGAGGAGAGACGAAGCTCTCAACTATGATCGCCATTGTCTTTTATTCACAGCATCTCCCCAATTGCATCACGATGCTGAGTGGACACCGTTCCAGATCCTCTCGCTTTGGAAAGAATCGAACCCAGGACCCCACGATCAGCAGTCAGTGACGGTAACCACTAGACCAGCGGTCATATATATTCAAGTAAAACTAAGTTTTCTTCTCCCTAATGTAAATTTTCATTGTGTCGTCGAGCCCTTTCTTCAATTTTCAATTCAATTAGTGAATCCCTTCAATCTGTTCAAATTTGTATACACGATTAGGGGTTCAGATGAGATTAAAATATTATATCTAAAGTAGGGCTAACAGAGAGCACAGAAAAATTAACTGAAGTGGGAAGAAACTAGAAAGACATAGTTTCCATGAATGAAAGCTAAATTCTAAAGGCCTTGGTTGTAATATGAATAATGTGTTTGCTATTGAAGAAGTGGAGAAAGAATCAGTTTTTAACATTGATATAATATATTTAGGGTCAGTTCTACAATCGACCGCTAAACTTCTAGTCAGCGCTAAGTTGAGGCCAAGTCTGATTTTGGCCAATGAGAGTTGGCCTCAACTTAGCTCTGACTAGAAGTTTAGCAGTCGATTGTAGAACTGACCCTTACTTGTTTTCAGGCTGGAAAGATAGTGCGGAGGAAACTATGATAGATTTTTTAGTATTGAGTGCCGTGTTCATTCATTGTCCATCGTAATTCGTCCATTATCATGTGTTCTACGTGGGAAATATTATATATACAAAATGAAAATCTAGGATATTAATTTGCAAGTACTCTAATTCCATTACCTTCCACTAGCTTTGTCCCCTTTGCACTGAACTGGTTCAAAACGTCCATCAGGTAAGCAAGAAGGTTGGTAAGATGGTCTGTCTAATGCCGCATACGCTTCACAAGTTCCTGCAAAAGAAGAAATAAGAGGAAACACTCCAGATACTTAGAATCTATAGGATGTTCAGAAAGCCAAGAAACCAAAACTTCAAATATTAATTACTAAATATGTGTAGAAATTAAATGACGTTTCATGCCCAGTGATAGATAAATTAGAAAATCACCGATGAATAGCAAATATTCAATAATCCGATGTAGTGTTATTTGAACAAGTAATTGTTATTCCACGTTGATAACTAGATGGAATCATATTTTGAGTTTTTAATATCCATACGAATTAACTCTGAGAAATTAATGTTTTCTGATTTACCACGAAATGCACATTCGATTTACCATTGTAAGAAGAAGATTTAGATTTCAAGTCGGAAGCTCAGTATAGCAGAATATACAAAATAACTCCGAATTTTAATCTGTAATTTTGACTGCAATTTATAGAGTCTACCACTTTTCTGGAGTTTGAATTAAAAAAAAAAAGATAAAGCGGATAGAAGACAAGTAGATAAAGACGATTAGACACTGTTACCAAAATTAAAACACGTTTCTCTAGAATTGTTTATTGTAGGCATAAGCATCATTTATGAATAACGATAAGCATATACATTGTACAAACTTCCCCGGAAAATGTCTGTTAGCAGTTACAATTAATTAATTATTTTCCATTCTAAAATAATTGGTTTATGTGAATCTTTCAAGTTGACCTACTTAGATTTAGAAATGACTATTTACTTTTGTATAAAACTTAAAGGTAATTTTTAAATTCTAAAAAATCAAAGTCATGTTAATAATATTTCTCAGTAAGCAAATTCCTCCAGAAACATCCGCGGTAGGTACTATTGTAGATACAATTTCGACATTCACTTGAAGCTAGAAAGAATCCTCGAAGTACTTCATTGATGATAGTTGGCGAGAGTGATATTTCAGTTCGATCGACCTTCGAAAAGTATTGATTCCGGAAAACATTTTCAAATCTGATAAACTTGGACTGCCTTTCTAAAGATATTTCACTAAATCACGATTGCTGAAAACATACTTACGGTCCTCCAGGGTACAATTTTCTTCGTTGCACTCGTAGCCAGGTACACAATCAAATATAACAATAGGAAAATTATTATCTATTAAATCGCTGATGGCATCATTAGTCGATAATGAGCACTCGTCCCCTCCCTCTGCAACAAAGAAATGAAATAAAACCACTTCAGAAATTAAGGACGGTATAACAATAACAAAATGGTAATTAACTTATATTCAATATTCATGTTTGTTGAGAATTCGAGTAAATGTTTCCGGGTTTCTGTTACAATATCAATACGTTGTCGCTACTTGTGTCAACTAGTTATAATTGTTTGTACCCACATAGCAAAATGACGTCCCAGGGATATCTGACGGATCTCCTGGCAGGATATCGGGACGTCCGTAGGACGTCCTGTTTAAGTCCCGTTTACATCCATGGGACGTATAGTTATAATTAATCCTTCGTATAACTATACGAAGGCATATCCTTCGTATAGTTATAATGAATTAAATAATAATAATAGTAAGGTCGATTTAATTTATAGAAATTCCAGGTAGGTAATCCCGCACGGCTTTCCGGGGGACATCCAGGGGACCTCCATACGGGATGAACTGTTTGTATTGCCCACAGAGTTATCCCACGGACGTCCTGAGGATATCGCTATGGGAGCAGGACCATTCTGACGGTAATGGGATCTAAATGGGACGTCCCAGGGACGTACTCTGCTATGTGGGTACAGACACTATATAGACACACTATATAGAAAATATGCACAATTCCAATTATCTGCTTTCAAAATTGAATTATAGCTTTTCTTAAAACGCCTAAGTACCTACAATGAGTGTATATATCTGTGCGTTTTCATACTTTTAAAGATACTGGACAAATGAAAATCAAAAACGAAATTTTGAAAAGCGGCCCCGATAATACTTAAATGAACTAACGCACAATTTGAATAGCTTAGTTATGGATGAGAAATTTGAAAAACTTGTGTTGTGATGAAAGAATGAACTTTTAGTAAAAAAACAGTGATCTAATTTAAAATGTTAGGGCAACGCTGTCAAGTTATTGAAACAATTGAACATCGTATGAAATGATTTTAAATAAATGGCACAAACTTTTGAGTTCAAAACAAGAAAAAAAAAAAGATGGCGTACTTAGTGTATTACAACTTCAAAAGAACATCAAAGTCCCAGTCAACTGCTTCTATAAAACAGATAAATGGTGGTGGACATCAGCAATTAATAATTATTATTGGTTTGATTTGAATAATCTTACTTTTAGCCAAATAACACAAGTAGGCCTAGATATATTAAGCCTGACTTTTGGTAAAAATATGACTAGTGTTGGTTTGAAGCATGAAAGTAATCAGTACTGTTTGTGTTATTCTTAGTTTGTTAAGATTAATATGTTATAGGGATCAATATTGTTAGAAACCAGCAGAGACAGTGTTTATTTGACAGACATAACTGCAAATGTGTATAGCGCCTCATATGTAGATGTAAATTCCAATCATCTTTTTGCGAGTAATTGTAACCAAGAAGACAAACTTTACAAAATGTCCTCCAACAGAGGCTCTTCAAATAAGAATAAAAAGAGATCAAAATCGCAATCATCACAAAAAGAATTAGTTAATTGGAACAAAAATGAAAGCCACTTGAATAGTAATGTGAATAGCGATGTAGATAAAGAAACTACTGAGTCTAATCATGCTTTCATGAACCCAAATCCTCCACTTTTAGTGAAACAAAACAAAGAAAAAAATGAAAATAATGACAATACAACGGTATTTACTAATAAAAATAAAAATGATTTAGATATGCCTCACTTAATACCTCAGATAAAGAACATAGACAGTAATAATCTCGAATCAGAGTCCGTTATTTCACAAGCTCAAAACAATAAACGAGCTAGACTCAGTAGAGATGTTTAGATCACTGACCCTACTGAAGAAACTCCTCAAGGAACTGACACATCAACAAAAACTTCTTCCAACATAACGGAAAAAGTTAATTATAACTCATTACCAGAATTAATCACATTTCCCCAAAATTACAGAGGTGACTGTATAATTATTGCCAATGGAAGAAAAAATAATATTACCGGTACAGGCCGAATGCAAATTTGCAATAAGCTAGGAAAACTTCAATATTTAAACTTAAAGCTTACTGCAATAAGCTAGGAAAGTACCTCTAACTGATCTTACAGTTACAGGTAAAAACAATTTAAGATTAAAATTCGCCAACTTACAACAAGCAAATGCCTTCATAACAAACAAAGCATCACTAGAATTATTAGATATATCAATTAAAATACCTCAATCTCTAATTTATAAACATGGACTAGTATACGGAATAAAGCTAGGAATCTCGGATGAAGACATTCTTGCGAGTATAGATCCTGATGAATATGTATTCAAAGCAATCAGGTTAACAACCTGATTCTTCTTTCATCAGACTAGCAACTAAACTAATACATTTAATTTTCCAACGCAACATACTTCCTTCATCCATATCAATCTATTTTACTCGGTTCGTAGTAACACCAAAAGTCAAAACAGTAATGCAATGCAAAAAGTGTTATAGATTTCATCCTACACAATTGTGTAGAGGAAAAGAAATATGCCCAAACTGTGGGGAAACAAAACATGACTCAAACTGCAACAAACCGTTAAAATGTATAAACTGTAAAATGAACCATTCCTCAACTAATCCAAAATGTCCTTACCGTGAACTAAGACGTGAAATGGAGCGTGAAGTCTCACATTTCGGAATCTCATACCCTGAAGCGATGAATAAACTAGCAAAAAACTATCCTGAACTTACAAAAATCATTTCCAAGGGAGAATGCCCTCAAGAATTATTAGAAACTGAACTGAACAGAAAGATAAAAACTTTCCTCCTCTTAACAACAATACAGACAACAGTTTTGATGTTATTAATGAAACGATAAACGACCCTACGGCACAAATACAGACTAATAGTACAATAAATAACTCCAATGGCTATATAAATTGTTGGAAAAGTATTCCCCCATATCACATCCAAGTTATGCTTCTAAAGTCAAATCCCTTCCATCCAATTTTCGACCTTATTCAATTCAAGATATTTACACAAAATCAAATCCAAATTCTAATCCCCCCCCCCTTCTCAATATTAATCCAATCAATAACCCTCAGAATATCAACAACCCACTTCGTTCTACTTCACATTCAATTCCTATTAATCAAACTCCACACATCATCCCTCCTCCTCCAACTAATCCCATTCCCACAAACAACAATTCATCATCACATCCCCTTATTTCTTCATCATTTATTAATAATCAAACCTCCATCAATCCAAAAATAAATCCTACTCCTCAAAACCCAAATACCAAACAAGAAGAAGATCCTATAAATAGTTTCCAAGTAATATCTCAAAACATAGCAGATCAAAAGGAACTTATTATTTCCTTGCTTAGACACATAGTAAAATTACACAGTCTTATTTCCACTAACTCCTCTTGGAATCAAATACAAAAAGCCGTAGAAAATAACCTATCTCTATCACAATTTGGACTCAATATTATAGAAAATTTAGAAAATGACAAAGACATATCTAAAGATTAAAGAAAATCAGAATATCTTTATATTTTTTACCATTATTTCGGTCATTTTCAATCAAATTAAAAAAAATCCTTTTTTTCCTTTCTTTTTTTAAACCATGGGTAAAATTCTACAATGGAATCTTCAATACTATTAAGCCAAAAAATTAGAACTACAAGAAATATTGAACGAAGGAAAACCGGAAATAGTATGCCTTTCATAACTGCATTTATCCCCCTCAAGCAATCTACATATACGAGGATACAATCATACATTATGTTGTAATCAATTTAACCAACTAAATTCTGGAATCCTAATACATGAAAATAATCTTTTTCAAACATTAAACTTAAATTTGAATATTGATCTCATAAATATCAAACATGTCGAAATCACAGCTATTAATACAAAATTTAATAACATCATATTTACCATTGTCAGTCTATATATTCCATCCTCTCGCCTTCAACAGACGATCACAACACAAGAATTAGAAGAACTAAGTAATCTACATAGGAGATTTTCACGGTCATCTAGGAGTAAACGAAGTAAACGAACATTACTTAATACCTTGTAACAGCTTGGAAGTAACGAGATTCCTCGGTAATTATTACAGTCCGATTTATCGCCTTTTTTGTAAATCGGAACTATTATTGAGGTTTTCCATTCCTTTGGGAGCTCCTCCTTTTTCCATATAGCACTTATCAATTGATGTAATTTCTTGATTAGTACCGTTCCTCCTGCTTTGATTATTTCAGCTGGAATATTGTCTATTCCTGGTGATTTGAAATTTTTCAATTTCTTTACCGACATTTCGATCTCGCTAGGTTCGGGAATCCACGGTTTTGCGGTATGGATTTCAAATTCCTCTGTTTGTTCCCCGTTGTGTACATTAAGAAGTATGTCGAAATAATTTTTCCACACATCGACAATTTTAGTCGGATCAGCCTGGAGATCTCCACGTTCATTTCTAATCATTCCTAACCTCGGCTGGTAACCTTTCCTAAACGAGTTTACCCCTTTGTATAGATCTCGTATGTTATTTGTCTTGCCGTTTTCCTCTACCTCCTGAATCTTCTGCGTCAGATATTCTCTCTTTTTGTTTCTGAACCCGAGTGTGGCGTTTCGTTTCGCGTTACTGTAGTGGTTGGTATTTGCTTCGCTTTTATTACTTAGCCATCGTTGCCTGACTTGTTTTCGTATTTCATGAAGCTTAAGGCATTCTTCATCAAACCAAGGTTTGTTTTCTGTTGTTTCTTCTCACCTACACGTTCCTTAGCTGCGCTCTTAATTGTTTCACGAATTGCCTCCCACATCTTACTTACATCAATTTCATTATTAATATCATCATTATTATTACTCGAGTCGGCTTGGATTTCGAACCTATTTGAGAGTTCGAGTTGGTAATCTGCTTTTATGTTCGGATTATTTAATCGTTTCACTTCGCATTTTAGTTGTTTTGATCCCTTTCTTTCTCTGTTCGCCATGCATAATTTTACCTAACTTTTGTGATCACTAATTGATGGTCGGTGTCACCCTCCGCTCCTCTGTACGACCTAACGTCCATTATGTTGGTGTGTCTTCGTCTATCTACAAATAAGTGATCGATCTGGCTGAGAGTTTTTCCGTCCGTAGATACCCATGTGTATTTGTGTATGTCTTTGTGTTCAAAGTACGTGCTCTTTACCAGTAGGTTTTTCGAAATCGCGAAAGTTATCAATCTTTCTCCATTGCTGTTGGTCTTCTCGCGAAGGTTGTATTTGCCTATAGTACGTCTATATTTTTCTTCTCTCCCTACCTTTGCATTGAAATCACCCAACACAATTTTCGAATTATACTTCGGTAATCGGTTAAACAGCCTTTCTAGCTCATCGTAGAATATATCTTTGTCGTTATCAGTAGCCACACCGGTCGGAGCATACACGTTTAATAAAATCGAGTACGTATCGTAACGTACAATAGTCTTTCGTTTACGAACTCTATATTCTGAACCGCCTTAAGGATACTGCTCTTAATTAGGAATCCTGTTCCGAAATCTTGAGACTGTGTTCCCCCGTAGTAGAAAGTGTATTTACTCTGTGGGATGCTATCTTGACCCTCACACCGAACTTCTTGTATCGCTAATATATCTATATCTTACTTCTCCGTCTCGCGTACCGCCACCTGAAGAGCGCCCGTTTAGTATAATGTTCGT